>OZ035860.1:9966983-10073791 GCA_964034905.1 Itoplectis maculator
GTTCAGACATCAGATTGCGACCGCGCGTTCAGATTCACCTCGTGTTCCGCGCGATTATTTTCAGAGTGTTGTGCAAATTGATTGCGTGATTTTTTTTTCGCGACCAGTGATTTCTTTTTTCAGGATTTTTCTTTCAGGATTTCTTTTATTTTTTTTTCCGCGAGTGTTTCCGAGTGACATCGCGGCGATTTCGAAGGACGGGATGGCCCATGACGGGGTAGAAAAAAGCTTGGCAGCGATGTTCGAACAGGACAACGAAGACGTGGCGGTGAGTCTAAAAAATCTTATAAACAATAATTTTTATTTGGCGCGCGAGACAAACAGTCGAGTCGACGAGCGCATCGATCGCTCGCTCTCTCGCTCGCACACACATCGTATTATCGCGTTTCATTGTCTCGGCCCAAAGCCGCGTGAAGGAGAAAAAACAGCGAGCGCGATCGCGCCGCCTCGCGCACTTATTATCGGTTTGCGAATTTTTCGACGGGCGCGGAAATGCGCGGCGTCGTTTTTCGTGGTTTTTTTTTCTCGAACTTTTTTTTTTTTCTTCTTCAACGACCGGGCTTCAGTTCATCGAAAAAATAGAGAATGTTTTTCTTCCGAATCCCTGTTAAATAAAAAAAAAATCCATTAAAAACGCGTCAACGTTCGAGACAGTCGACCGAAAAAATAGACAATTTATTTTCCGAATCTGGTGAATAAAAAAAAAATCGGTTGAAAAAAGCGTCAATGTTCGGAACAGTCGACTCGTGCCTTTTCAGCGAATAACGGAAAAAATCGGGACAGTCGGAAAACAAATTTAAACAAACGAAAAAAAAAAAAAAAATCCCGGGATTTTCAGGAGATAAACACCGCGTGGGACAAACAGTCGTGTCGACGAGCGCATCGATCGCTCGCTCTCTCGCTCGCACTCACACACAGGATATTATCGAGTTTCTCTGCCTCGGCCGAAAGCCGCGTGGCAGCGAAAAATCAGCGAGCGCGAACGCGCCGCTTCTTCTCGCTTTGTTCATTTTTCGACGCGCGCAGTAATGCGCGGCGTCGTTTTTTGTGGTTTTTTCTCGATTTTTTTTCTTTCTTTTATCGATCGGGTTTCAGTTAGTCGAAAAAAAAAGACAATAATCTCGTGCTTTTTCAGCGAACAACGGAAGGAATCGGAACGATCGAGAAATAAATTTAAATAAATGAAAAAAAAATTCCGCGATTTTCAGGAGACAAACAGTCGAGTCGAGTCATTTATTCATTTTTTGACGCGCGTGGTAATGCGCGGCGTCGTTTTTTGTGGTTTTTTTCTCGATTTTTTTTCTTTCTTTTATCGATCGGGTTTCTGTTAATCGAAAAAAAAGACAATAATCTCGTGCTTTTTCAGCGAACAACGGAAGGAATCGGAACAATCGAGAAATAAATTTAAATAAATGAAAAAAGAATTCCGCGATTTTCAGGAGACAAACAGTCGAGTCGAGTCATTTATTCATTTTTCGACGCGCGCGGTAATGCGCGGCGTCGTTTTTTGTGGTTTTTTTCTCGATTTTCTTTCTTTCTTTTATCGATCCGGTTTCAGTTAATCGAAAAAAAAGACAATAATCTCGTGCTTTTTCCGCGAACAACGGACAGAATCGGAACGATCGAGAAATAAATTTAAATAAATGAAAAAAAAATTCCGCGATTTTCAGGAGACAAACAGTCGAGTCGAGTCATTTATTCATTTTTCGACGCGCGCGGTAATGCGCGGCGTCGTTTTTTGTGGTTTTTTTCTCGATTTTTTTTCTTTCTTTTATCGATCGGGTTTCAGTTAATCGAAAAAAAAAGACAATAATCTCGTGCTTTTTCAGCGAACAACGGAAATAATCGAAACAATCGAGAAATAAATTTAAATAAATGAAAAAAGAATTCCGCGATTTTCAGGAGACAAACAGTCGAGTCGAGTCATTTATTCATTTTTCGACGCGCGCGGTAACGCGCGGCGTCGTTTTTTGTGGTTTTTTTCTCGATTTTTTTTCTTTCTTTTATCGATCGAGTTTCAGTTAATTGAAAAAAAAGACAATAATCTCGTGCTTTTTCAGCGAACAACGGACAGAATCGGAACGATCGAGAAATAAATTTAAATAAATGAAAAAAAAATTCCGCGATTTTCAGGAGACAAACAGTCGAGTCGAGTCATTTATTTATTTTTCGACGCGCGCGGTAATGCGCGGCGTCGTTTTTTGTGGTTTTTTCTCGATTTTTTTTCTTTCTTTTATCGATCGGGTTTCTGTTAATCGAAAAAAAAGACAATAATCTCGTGCTTTTTCAGCGAACAACGGAAGGAATCGGAACAATCGAGAAATAAATTTAAATAAATGAAACAAGAATTCCGCGATTTTCAGGAGACAAACAGTCGAGTCGAGTCATTTATTCATTTTTCGACGCGCGCGGTAATGCGCGGCGTCGTTTTTTGTGGTTTTTTCTCGATTTTTTTTCTTTCTTTTATCGATCGGGTTTCAGTTAATCGAAAAAAAGACAATAATCTCGTGCTTTTCCAGCGAACAACGGAAATAATCGGAACAATCGAGAAATAAATTTAAATAAATGAAAAAAGAATTCCGCGATTTTCAGGAGACAAACAGTCGAGTCGAGTCATTTATTCATTTTTCGACGCGCGCGGTGACGCGCGGCGTCGTTTTTTGTGGTTTTTTTATCGATTTTTTTTCTTTCTTCTATCGATCGGGTTTCAGTTAATCGAAAAAAAAAGACAATAATCTCGTGCTTTTTCAGCGAACAACGGAAATAATCGAAACAATCGAGAAATAAATTTAAATAAATGAAAAAAAAATTCCGCGATTTTCTGGAGACAAACACTGCGTGAGACAAACAGTTGAGTCGAGTCATTTTTTCATTTTTCGACGCGCGCGGTAATGCGCGGCGTCGTTTTTTGTGGTTTTTTTCTCGATTTTTTTTCATTCTTTTATCGATCGGGTTTCAGTTAATCGAAAAAAAAGACAATAATCTCGTGCTTTTCCAGCGAACAACGGAAAGAATCGGAAGAATCGAGAAATAAATTTAAATAAATGAAAAAAAAAATTCCGCGATTTTCAGGAGACAATCACCGCGTGAGACAAATAGTCGAGTCGAGTCATTTTTTCATTTTTCGACGCGCGCGGTAATGCGCGGCGTCGTTTTTTGTGGTTATTTTCTCGATTTTTTTTCTTTCTTTTATCGATCGGGTTTCAGTTAATCGAAAAAAAAGACAATAATCTCGTGCTTTTTCAGCGAACAACGGACAGAATCGGAACAATCGAGAAATAAATTTAAATAAATGAAAAAAAAAATTCCGCGATTTTCAGGAGACAAACTCCGCGTGAGACAAACAGTCGAGTCGACGAGTTTTTCGATCGCTCGCTTTCTCGCTCGCACTCACAGCGTATTATCGAGTTTCTCTGCCTCGGCCGAAAGCCGCATGGCAGCGAAAAATCAGCGAGCGCGAACGCGCCGCTTCGCGCTCTTCTTCTCGCTTTGTTCATTTTTTGCCGCATGCGGCAATTCTCGGCGTCGTTTTTTGTGGTTTTTTTTTTCTCGAAAATGTTCAGTCAAGGCGATGTGAAATACCGACCCTCACCTCGAAAACGCGGATACGCTTTTTTCGCGAATTATGAACGGATCGAAGTGAGAATTGAAATACAGACGCCAGTAATGTGCATCTCGGGAATGAATTAGTCAGAATTTTGATTTTAATAAAAAAAAATTGATGTCGGTAACCGATCTGTAATTTTTTTTTCTAAAATCAAAATTCTGACTAATTCATTCCCGAGATTTTCATTACTGGCATCTGTGTTTCAATTTTCACATCGATCCGTTCATAATTCGCGACAAACCGCACATCCGGAGATTTTCGGCGCTCACTGTTTCACATGCCCTTAATAGACAATTTTTTTTCCGAATCTTTGTTGAATAAAAAATCATCGGTAAATAGCGCTTATAGGCCAGACACAGTCGACTTGTGCTTTTTCAGCGTATAATGGAAAAAATTGGAATAGTCAAAAATTAATCACAGTAACAGAGAATAATCTCGCGATTTCCGACACTGCGCGTGAGACGATTAGTCGAGTAGACAAGGGCAATAGATCGCTAGTTCAGTGGCAACACCTGAGACGTGTCTCCCCTTTCCCGACTACCGCTTTTGACGCGCGAGCCTGAGTGCCACACTCACACTCGCCCGTGTCCACAAAAATTATATCCTCTTTCGACGCGCGGGCCTGAGTAGCGCACTCACACCTGCCCGTGTCTACCAAAATTCGCCCAACCGCAACAGCACAAACATTATATTGGCTAACACATTTTCATCGAAATATAAATCTAAACAAGAAAATTAATATTCGAAAAAGGAGATCTAACATTAAATAAGCTTGCGTGGCAGAACCGTTTTTCCGAAGCCTTTCAAGAGCATCAAAGACGCAAATTCTCTCTTATTTGTTTATTATTTACCGTCAACCTTCGAGTCAATTTAAATCCAACTCCACCCCAAAAAACTTCCCCTACCCCACCTTCCCATCGCCTATGATGTTTAAACTCCGACGGCTCTTGCAGCTCGAGGAATATCTGAGGTAATTTCCCACTTCCCTCCCACTTCCCTCCCACAACTGAATTATATGTAATTTTTTTTCTTTTTTTTGGAATTTTTTATCGATAAAAAAAGTCGATAAAAACGCATCAATTTCTACTATAGTAGACTTTTTCATGCTATAGCTTGATTGTCGGCGTTCGACGAGGACGGCCAAAACCCCTGCTTGGCACGGCGATTTCGCGACGGGTTCCAATTACCCTTCAACTTCGATGGAGGAAGAAGTTTCGTCGGAGGGTTCGAACCGGCCAATAGACCCTGTTAGCAGTGACGTTAACATGCTGCGATCAGTTCTCTGCTCGCTGGAAACTGCGCGAAAAAACAGTGGTTGGTTTACAAAATCTCTTTATTTTTTGATTTTTTGCACAGTGCAGCATTTTCATTATTTTTATTTATTTAGGGGAGTCATTGGAAAGCGACCAGGGCCTTCGACCGTTGACTCCAGTGGATATGTCCACTCCCACCGTTACGAAGAAAATCGCCGTTCGCAGCGACGTCATCCTTTGTGTCGGGGATGATAGGTCCATCGAAACCCTACAGAAGCGGGCTCGAGACCCTCCCGTTGATTGCAATATTTTTGCAGGTTCACCACCGCCTCAACACGTCAACGCCGACGTCACTGTCCTTCGCCCAGGACTTATTGAAGAGCCAGTAATAAAGCGGAGGAAGGAAACCTGCGATGAAGCCGACGATCTCCTGGGGTTGTCAGTCATCGAGGCTCTCTCAGCTCTCCACCGAGAGTTCAAGTAATGTCTTTAACATTACTTAATATATGTATTACTTATTTTTATATCACCTTTTAACGATTTACTGATTTTTATCTTCAGGGATTTCCGCACCGAATCAACCCGTCAACATAAGTAAGTGTCATGGTTATATAGCTATTTCTTTTTTGTAACGTATTATTAATTATTTTATTTTTGTTGCATGTATAGCACCGTTCTCCAACGCTTGGCCGCGCTGGAAGCGCAGGTGTCTGTATTCCATTCCACTGCCTTCCCAAGGAAACCGGACTGCCTTCCACTGACGTCTGTGGAGGACCTCACGGCATTCGAAGGTATCGAAGGAGCCGAATTTGATCGCGTCGTTAGTTTGTTTTTTTAGCCGGAATAATTCGTGAATTATCAGTTTGCCTGTTAGTAGTATGCCTGTTAATTTTTGTATTCTGTTTCAGGTGGATTTTCTTGGTGCGCTGAGCTGCGGGTCCATCCCCGAACGAGCAAATTTGATTCTTAAGGAATCAATTGACGATAGTTTGGCTCCGAAGCTGACGTTTCTAGGGCATGAACCAAATACGACAAAGGTGGAAGGGACAAGGTTTTCAAACGCGATCTACGGTAAGGTTATAAAAATAAATCTCAAGATTTGTATAAATTACTCGCCATTGTTTATTATACTTTCAGCCGCGTTGTGCAGTGGAATTGCACGGCAGGATCGCCCAACTCGCCGCGCCTTCGTTGGAGCGCTCACGAACGCCTTGGGGGCAGCCAAGCAGCGATACAGAAGGTTGCACCCAAAGGTTGCACGAGAAAATTAACGCGACGATGCCGTAATTTGCATAGGCATTTAGTTATAAGTTTAGCTTATAATTAGAAGATCCCAGGGACGTCACTGCGACGCGTACTGGGCTGTAAGTTTTTATTCGTTTCTATAAGTTTTTTATATTTAGTAAATTTGTTTTGTATAAATTGTTCTATACGCGCTGCAGAGAGGGGTTTGGAGTCGTTAACCCCTTCAGCGGCAATGACGCCGTATGGCGCATGCATTTCCCGATTATTATCCTATTATTTTCCGATCAGCTTGATTGATTTTCGTGAAATTTGGTACTCGGGGGCTTTAAGAGTCGCTGATTACAAATCCGAACTCAAAATTTAGAAACAAAAATAGCAGACTCTATATAAGAGATACAAAATGTGCGCACGATTTCGTCTGCCGCTGAAGGGGTTAATTACCGTGGAAGTGACGAGCCATGGAGACCCGATCTCTACATGTACTTTTCCTGTTTTTAATTTGTTGAATATCAGTTGTATGTATTGTATGTGTGAATGGGATGGATGCGAGCTGCGTGGTGCAGCTCGATAAAATTGGGTCCGGTGGTTTGGGCCCGGCGTACGCGCAAGCGTACGCGCTTTCGAAGTACCGAGCACATAGGGAATTTACATTCGTGTATATTAAAGGCGAGTGTCAATTTCACATGGCTTGGTACTCTCAAGCACGTGCGCAACATCATCGAGGGAAATTAACTCTTGCTTACTTACCTTGTACCAGTATTTTTTTATTTTACACATAAATAAACTGTCTGCCAGACGTACACTCACTTATTTGTGGTTACAGAATTGTGAATTTTGCTAAACGATTTCAACTAAAAATAACAACGTTACGCACATTGATGTCCGCTAAAGGTTTCGAGTAGAATTCTCCTACTGCGGGCGTGTACTACAGTGTAGCCATTCCAATTTTTATTCTTAGTCATAAGGGTGTTTTGTTTTACATTAAACCTTTTCGGAGGCATTGGCGCCATTTGGCGTCACGCATTTGCCGATTATTTTCCGAAAGGCTTGATTGATTTTTGTGAAATTTGGTACTGGGGGTGGGGGGTTAAGGTTCGTTGATTACGAATCCAAACTCAACATTTGGAAACGGAAAATGGCAAGCCCAATATAACAGATAAAAAATAAAACAGAAAAAAAAACAAGCGTTGTTCCATGATAGCTCCATGAGGAAGCGAAGAAAAACTGATTTTTTAACATTTTACAGTGATAGCTGTCTAGTGGGTGCCCTTAAGGGAGCTTAAGGATGTTATACAGCTCCATATTAGTCAAATGAGTGCCGACTTTAAAAGATAATTTCTGCATAATTTCAAGTATCTGTTGATTATTTTGAATGGTGATTTGTATTTCCAGGTATGTTCTTAACCTGGGAAAAATTTAATTGCAACGGATTTGCATAAATATTAACCGATTTACGCACATTTTTGAAAAGGTAATTTTCATTAAGTTTTTTCAAAGAATAAATCGTGTTTTTTGTTCAATTTGGATGTTTTACATCTCATTGTTTTTCTTGGAAGATGATTTATGAATTTGCCTCGCAAATAATTTATAACATTCTCCGTTTAGAAATGACAACCTTTTGTTTACCTATCTACAAAAATATTTTGTAAACAAACAGCTGTAATTTTTCAACGGAAATTGTTACAAATTATTTGTGAGGCAAATTCGTAAAGCATCTTTTAAGGCAAAGAATGAGTCGTGAAACATCCAAATCGAACAAAAAACACGGTTTATTCTTTAAAAAAACGGAACGAAGAGTACACTTTTCGAAAGTTTGCGTAAATAGGTTAATATTTTTGCAAATCATTGCAATTAAATTTTTCCCAGGTCAACAGCGTACCTGACAACACAAATCACTATAAAAAATAGTCAATAGATGCTTGAAACTATGTCTAAATTATTGTTTTAAATCAGCACTCATTTGACTAGTGTGGAGCTGTATAACATCCTTAAGGGCACCCACTAGACAGCTAGATGGGACCAAAAAGAGCACGGCGTGTCGACACGGTGCCGGCATCGTGGCGTTACGTGTACTAGAGAGAAGCACGGCGTGCCGACACGGTGCCGTCACCGTGGAGCTACGTTGGCTAGAGATAGCACGGCGTGTCGACACGGTGCCGTCACTGTAGAGCTACGTTGGCAAGAGATAGCACGGCGTGCCGACACGGTGCCGTCACCGTAGAGCTACGTTGGCAAGAGATAGCACGGCGTGCCGACACGGTGCCGTCACCGTGGAGCTGCGTTGGCAAAACAGAGCACGGCGTGCCGACACGGTGCCGTTAGCTTGAAGCAACGTTGGCAAGTGAGGAGCACGGCGTGCCGACACCGTGCCGTTAGCGTGAAGCACCGCTGGCAAGTGAGGTGCACGCCGTGCCGACACGGTGCCGGTATCGTAGAGCAACGTTGGCAAGGGAGGAGCACGGCGTGCCGACACGGTGCCGGTATCGTAGAGCAACGGTGGCAAGAGAGGAGCACGGCGTGCCGCCCCTGAGTCGCCTCAGTGGCGCTCCGCTGGGACAACGAGCTGCACGGCGTAGCGACTCCGTGGCGACAGCGTAGCGGTACACCATCCACGCCGTGTCGCCACCGTAACGCCACGCTGCCGCCACGGCGTTGCTCGAGGTGCACGCTGTGCACGTACGGTGCCGCCACCGTGCCGTCCTGCGAGCCGAGCGGAGCCCGGAGTGTCGCCACGGTGCCTACACCGTGGCGATACTGAGCTCCAACTTATATCCACGGAGTGCTGCAACGGTGCCGTGATTGTGTCGCTACGACGTGCCTAGCCACGCCGTGTCGACACAAATGCGTTACATTCGGTCACACATGGCGGCACCGTACCGCCACGCCGAGCTGAGCCGTGTCGCCACCGTGCCGTCCCCGTGCCGTCATTTTTCTATCTGGGAAATTTTCTTGAAATAAACTCCTGTATAAAATTATTGGAAAATTACCATACTTCATGGGCATACTTTCCAGTGCTAGACTAAGAAATATTCCAAATTTCAACTTGTTCGGCCTGTTCAGTCCAGAGCCACTGAGTGATACGGACGTCCGGGTAACACAAAATCTGGTCCGCAGTAAAAAATATCTTTAGTAATGCAATTTCCTTATTATTTTATGTCAAGAATATGTATTTTACTATGTTAAAGATATCTGAACTAAAAAAAGTTAATACATTTGAAATATATCAATTTTTGTCCTTTAAAACCTAATTTAAACCCAGCAAAGCGATTTCAATAGGCACTCCTGGTGCGTTTTTTTAAAACGTGAGTGCCTAAAAATGTGGATAAAAGACGGTAAAGGTACGGTAGTTACATTATTATTTTACCAAAAATAAAAATACCGGTATTTTCATATATCTATATAATTCTGTGATGTTCAATGTCGGTCATTTTCAAAAAATAAAAAGTCATTCGAATCAATAGAAAATGACCCATAAAATGGTAAATAGAAAATGTGGAGTATAAATTTATCGCGTTCAAAACGCAGGCAGCGAGGCCACAAGAAATGACCAAATACAACGAGGACCCAAGGCCCTAGGATGTTGAGTTATCGGTCGGTATAGTAGTGATGATAAAATACCGACGGTTGATATTCGATTTTTTTTAGTCGATGTTTCATAAAAAACAACACCGAACGTCGATTAATCTACGAAGATCGCCCATCCCTACTATGTAGAATGCTATCCATTTTTTCGATTTCGTCAATTGACACAAAAGTGGCCGTCACGTGACCGTTACTTTCGTGTTTCCGAATTAGGCGAGATGCATTTTGTGACGGTCATTTGACCGTCACAAAACCGTTTGGACCGTCACATGACGCTTGTCGAAATGACCGTCATTTTTACTTCGACCAAATAGGCAAAAAATGACGTCACAAAACCGTCAAATGACGGTTATTTCTTGGTCTTCTGAACTGTTATAAAAATTACCGTTATTTCAAATCTCTATGTGTGTCAATCGAAATGACGTCAAAAAACACGGTGTCTCCAGTAAAAGAGTCTTAGAGCGTCTCGTCTCGGTCGGTAAGGTAGGTAAATGGACTTGTCTCGAGACGCTATCGTGTCTCTTGAAAAGGCGTAAATCGTCATTAAGTTCTACTTTCTTATTATAGTTGAATCATTTAATAATAAAGTCTAAAGAAGGGTTATCATTAAAAAAAAAGATATAAGAAATTAATAAAACCGTGAACGCAGTGGTAATTTGGTGACTACGATTGTTTTATGATAAATAAATTAAATCGAGAGATACATCAGCCACAGTGGCAGGTGAACATTCAGAGACGTAAACAGACCAAAAAACAGCGAATGCAGTGATAATATCCAGTCAAAATAAGCAAATAAGAAATAATTCAATATAAAATATACATTATTCATTTATATTATCGATGTGTGTCAATCGGAATGAGGTCAAAACACGGTGTCTCCGGTAAAAGAGTCTTGAAGCGTCTCGTGTCGGTCGGTAAAGTAGGTTTTGTCTACACTGGAACCTCTTATAGCGCACACCCTCATAACGTACATTGGGAAACGTACCAGCGCTGTGATTGGACGATTTTGCGAGAGAGAGAGTGAGAGGCACGAACGTTTCGCGTGCCTGATTGGCTCTTCACTTAGCGTACATGTCCCCGCATTTGGTACGCTATAGGTTCCACGGTACTTGGACTTGTCTCGAGACTAGAGATGTGGAATTATTGTAAAATCCTGGAACGGTAAACTTACCAAAAAACAATGTCAGTGAATTCGTACACAAGTGACGCGGAATCGTTTGATAGTTTGTAATTAGTGTTTGTTAGTGATTAATAGTCCACGATATTTATTTGAATTTCCTTCGTAATAAGTATCAAATTAATAAAAATTAATTTATTAAAATGTAATAATGTAGGTAATTATCACTCTAAAATGATCTTATGGCAAATATAAGAGAAGAAATATCTGAATTGAGATAAAATATGAGTACGCTGTAAGTTATAGCCAAAGTCAAGTACGCAGTGGAAAAATATTCACTTGTTCACCTAAGTAGAGTTCTTCATTACCGACACATGCAGCTAACTGTGTCGGTATATTGGAGTTCTCTAGAATTCAATCTATAGCCGCCTCGTTCACAGATAGTTTTCGCCTCTTAAGGGGCTGCTGGAGTAGATTTTTTTACCGACCAGTCGGTAAAAAAATCTATTCCAGCAGCCCCTTAATATTTACCAGTCGATATCCACATGATGTAATGATTATTAAGCTTATTAAGAGACGAAAACTATCTGTGGACGAGGCGACTATAGATCGAATTCTAGAACTCTAATAAACCGACATGGTTAGAAGCATGTGTCGGTAATGAAGAACTCTACTTAAGTGAAAAATATTTTCTGTCAAAATCCCATTCGGGAGAACGGACTTTCGAGTGTTCGATACATTCAGGCAAATGGTGCATTCGGGAACATTACAATTCTGTTGAAATGAAATTCGGTATTTTCATCCGTTCGGCATAAAAACTTTTCGGCGTTTTCACCGTTCGGCTAATAAATATTTCGGTATTATGACTCGTCGGATCTTTTGTCATTCGGGTGAACGGTCAATCGGCATTTATAAATTCGCGCGTTTAGTACGTTCGGCAATCGTATTTTTTGGTCGAGTGACGGCAAGCCGTCAGCGCGATTGCGGTCGCGGCGTGAATTATGAATCAGGTGACAATCGTGAAACACCTGAATTTGTTGGGTTCTGTTTTTTTATAGTAATTAATTAATTTAATAATTGAGTGTAAAAAAATGTTAGAAATCAATAAAATCATGAATGCAGGTGTTATATGGTAATTACGTGATGGTTTACAATGAGTAAATAAAATTGACAAAAACATTAGCAGTGACAAGTGAAAATTTACAGACGAAACCAGACAATAAATAGTGAATACAGTTATGAGTGCCAGTGAATAAAAAATAACGAATAATTTAATGAAAAATATACATTTCAAACATATATAGTTCCGTAGAGAAGGTGTCAATAGGTTTTACGAATTTTGTGTTTAGGTTATGTTTATACTCATATTTCAGTTTGGTATATTAATTGTGAATTAATAATACAATAAAACTGTATCAGTGTAATTAATAAATATAAAAATTGAAGAATCATTTCGGAATCAATTATTTTGACATTATAATATGTGGAATGTACAGCGGATAATTATTTTGAAGAGAAAAATATTATTGTTATCATAATTGTGAAATTAATTAAAATTGAATATTTTGATTCTATTATGGTAGGTAATCATCATTCTAAAATGATCTAAGGGCTAATATGAGGAAAGATACATTTGAATTAAGGTAAAATATGAGAACGCTGCAAGTTTTAGTCAAATTACTTTATTGACTGCGAAGACCGACAGCCGGACACAATTTTCAATTTAATGATTTGAGTGTCTTAGGTATTCACCACTTAAAAAGTGTGTAAGAAAAAATCTAAAAAAAGTGCATCAAGATTAACCCGTGCAGAAAATATGTTGGGGAGTCCCAACAAACGATCCGATTCCGACCGGGATTTCATCCGGTGTCCCCAAATCCGGACTCCCTGTAAGAATCCAGAGAGATCCCGAGGTGGGTTCCCCAAAGTGGGATTCCATATAGGATTCCAGATGGATGCAGATTGGGGAACGGAAACGATGTTAGGGACGTCTCGGGGATTCCCAAAAATGGGATTCCTTGCAGAAATCCAGATGGATGCCAGTTTGGAAACGCGTCAATAAATCGACGCAGTTTTCTCATATTTCTAACAGGAATCCAGTTGGATACAGACTTGGAAATGAAAATACGCAGCTTTCGATAAGTTGAACGTAAAATTAGCAACAACGCGCTCGCTTCGCTCGTACTCCAGATCACATTTAGAAAAAAAGATTTGTTGTCACATCATAAATAGTTCATTTAACAAACTGTTGTTATTTCAACTACAAAATGTATTGTTATCGAAATATCAGAAAAAAATATTTGTTGTCATAACATAAATAGTTCTATTTAAAAAAATGTTGTTATTTCAACTACAAAATGTATTGTTACAACAGTAATATATCTATCGAATATCTGGACGGTAAATACGTAAAGCATCTCTCGAGGAAGAGAATGAGCCGTAATAAATCAAAATCGAAAAAAAAAACACGGTTTATTCTTTGAAAAAACTGAATGAAAATTATATTTTTAAAACCTTGCGTAAATCGGTTAATATTTATGCAAATCCGTTGCAATTAGAGTTTTCCCTGTTCAAGAACATATATTTTTATACAAATCACCATAAACTATGGCCAATTGATTATGACAAACATTCTAAGAAAATTTGAAACTGCTGCGAAGAGCAAATAGAAAATTTCAATCTGTAGCGAAGAGTGAATAGCAATTTTGAAAGCGCTGTGAAGAGTGAATAGAAAATTTCAATCTGTAGTGAAGAGTAAATAGAAATTTTGAAACTGCTGCGAAGAGCGAATAGAAAATTTCAATCTGTAGCGAAGAGTGAATATAAAATTTGAAACTGCTGCGAAGAGCGAATAGAAAATTTCAATCTGTAGCGAAGAGTGAATAGAAATTTTGAAACTGCTGCGAAGAGTGAATAGAAAATTTCAATCTGTAGCGAAGAGTGAAGAGAAATTTTGAAACTGCTGCGAAGAGTGAATAGAAAATTTCAATCTGTAGCAAAGAGTGAATAGAAATTTTGAAACTGCTGCGAAGAGTGAATAGAACATTTCAATCTGTAGCGAAGAGTGAATAGAAATTTTGAAACTGCTGCGAAGAGTGAATAGAAAATTTCAATCTGTAGCGAAGAGTGAACAGAAATTTTGTTCGGGAAGTAATTATGGGCTTCACGGCGAAGAAATTCGTAAACGGAAAGAAGCCCAAGTAGGAATCGCCGACGCTGGAAATATGGCACAGCACTGGCCGAACGCTGGGTGCCGACGCTCGGCTAGTAACCTCGGGCCGGATCTGGCCGATGGTTCACGCCAGCGTTGGGCGAAGGTTTGAAACGAGCGTCGGGCCAAAGTTTGTTGCCAATGTTGGACCAGTGCTGCGCCAATGCTCATGCATGAATCTGGCCGATGTGTCACGCCAGCGTCGGGCAAAGGCTTAAAAAGCATCGGGCCAAAGCATTTTCCCGGTCTTTGCCCAGTGCTGCGCCAGTCCTGATGTCGATACATGCAATTGAGGTTATGTTCATCGATATAAACATATCCTCCAGTAACGCGAAGAAGTAAAGACGTAAAAATGTCGACCGCGCGTTCAAGTCGGTTGCGCGTGCAAAAGCATCGGTTTAAAAAAAAACACGAGTGAGACAAGCGATGAAGAGTCGCGAGAAAATCCGACCACGAAGAAGACTAGAAGGGGCGGTGATATTTTGAATTCGTTGCCCCGAATCCTCAGTGGTCCTCTCGACCATCCTAACCTCGAAATTCGCAACTCGGACGACGCATCAGAATTCGGGATTCCACCTGTCAGCGACGATGAAGTGAGCTTCGAAAATGAAATTTTCTATTCGCTCTTTGCAGCAGTTTCAAAATTTCTATTTACTCTTCGCTACAGATTGAAATTTTCTATTCGCTCTCCGCAGCAGTTTCAAAATTTCTATTTACTCTTCACTACAGATTGAAATTTTCTATTCACTCTTCGCACCAGTTTCAAAATTGCTATTCACTCTTCGCTACAGACTGAAATTTTCTATTCGCTCTTCGCAGCAGTTTCAAATTTTCTATTCACTCTTCGCTACAGATTGAATTTTTCTATTCACTCTTCGCAGCAGTTTCAAAATTTCTATTCACTCTTCGCTACAGATTGAAATTTTCTATTCGCTCTTCGCAGCAGTTTCAAAATTTCTATTTACTCTTCACTACAGATTGAAATTTTCTATTCACTCTTCGCAGCAGTTTCAAAATTGCTATTCACTCTTCGCTACAGATTGAAATTTCCTATTTGCTCTTCGCAGCAGTTTCAAATTTTATATTCACTCTTCGCTACAGATTGAAATTTTCTATTCGCTCTCCACCAATCAATTTATTACAGAGGTTTTACAGGAGTCTTATCGGGAAACATTTCAGCAGCATTTATTGTATTTTATTCAATATTATTCCTATTAAATCCTATATTCCTACTAAAAACCGCGTGGGACTACTTGTAATCCACTTCGGAATCCAGTCGGGCATCCCGACAAAACTGCATGGGAGCGGTTCGGATGCACGTTCGGATCCAGTTGGGTGTCCCGATAAGAATCCAGTTTGCGAGCATTACACTTCATGTTGGGAAACCGACTGGACATCGGACTGGATCCCTGCCTCACGGCAGGGAATCCAGCCGTTCTCCAGATGGATCCCAGTGAGGATTTCTTCACGGGAAGTTGAATTAGAATTATGCAGCAAGTTTCAGCCAAATTCTTCCATCGATGGCCAAGATTGAGACCCGTATACAACTTGACGACCAAAAGTGCCAAATTTCTTCAAGTGAACTCCTGTATAAAATGATTGGAAAATTAACACACTTCATGGGCATACTTCCCAGTGCTAGTCTAAGAAATATTCCAAATTTCAACTTGTTCGCTCTGTTCAGTCCAGAGCCACTAAGTGATACGGACGTCCGGGTAACACAAAATCTTGTCTGAAGGAAAAAATGTCTTTAGTAATGCAAATTCCTTATTATTTTATGTCAAGAATATGTATTTTAGCATGCTTAAGAAATGTGAACTAAAAAGTAGTGGATAAAATAAAATTATATTAACATTTTCCTTAAAAAACGTATTTACACCCTTGGACAGCGAATTCAATAGGCACTCTTGGTGCGTTTTCTTAAAACGTGAGTGCCTAAAAACGGTATGTGACCGGTGTTAAATTTACGACATCGGTAATAAAGTCATATAATCTCTTAGTGATTAAGAATTCTCGTCAAGTACGGTGAATTTACGAAACAACGTTGCTGTAATTTTACCAAAAAATTCGTTACTGGTTATTTCACAACTATATAGACGCAGTTTACCTTTTTTTATGGTGAATTCACCAACAAAAATTTGTAACCGGTCAAACTTACGAGCATTTTTCGTGACCGTATTTTCACAACACAAAGATTGTCGAAAAAGAATGTGAATAAAAGACGGTAAAGGTACGGTAGTTTCATTGTTATTTTACTAAAAATAAAAATACCGGTATTTTCATATCTATATAATTCTGTGATGTTCAATGTCGGTCATTAAAAAAAAAAAAAAGTCATTCGAATCAATAGAAAATGACCCATAAAATGGTCAATAGAAAATGTGGAGTATAAATTTATCGCGTTCAAAACGCAGGCAGCGAGGCCACAAGAAATGACCAATTACAACGAGGACCCAAGGCCCTAGGATGTTGAGTTATTGGTCGGTATAGTGATGATGATAAAATACCGACGGTTGATATTCGATTTTTTTTAGTCGATGTTTCATAAAAAACAACACCGAACGTCGATTAATCGACGAAGATCGGTTTTGTGACGGTCATTTGACCGTCACAAAACCGTTTGGACCGTCACATGACGCTTGTCAAAATGACCGTCATTTTTACTTCGACCAAATAGGCAAAAAATGACGTCACAAAACCGTCAAATGACGGTTATTTCTTGGTCTTCTGAACTGTTATAAAAATTACCGTTATTTCAAATCTCTATGTGTGTCAATCGAAATGAGGTAAAAAACACGGTGTCTCCAGTAAAAAAGTCTTAGAGCGTCTCGTCTCGGTCGGGAAGGTAGTGGAAATGAACTTGTCTCGAGACGCTATCGTGTCACTTGAAAAGGCGTAAATCGTCATTAAGTTCTACTTTCTTATTATAGTTAAATCATTTAATAATAAAGTGTAAAGAAGGGTTATCGTTAAAAAAAAAAAAAGATATAAAAAATTAATAAAACCGCCCTAGCAGATCGACCAACCACGAAAAATCCAAACAGGTCGGTTTAGAACACGAAAACAACCAGTATTTTGAAGAAAACAACCACCGACAAACCGTGTTCTTAACTAAATCTCAGTTGGTCGGTGGTTGGTTTCGATGAAATACTAGTTTATCCCGTGTCCTAAAACGACCCGGTGGGGATCATAGTCGGTATACGGTTGGACCGAACTGTTAGGGCGTGAACGCAGTTGTAATTTGGTGATTACGATTGTTTTATGATAAATAAATTAAATCGAGAGATACATCAGCCACAGTGACAGGTGAACATTCAGAGACGAAAACAGACCAAAAAACAGCGAATGCAGTGATAAGATCCAGTGAAAATAAGCAAATAACAAATAATTCAATATAAAATATACATTATTCATTTATATTACCGATGTGTGTCAATCGAAATGAGGTCAAAACACGGTGTCTCCGGTAAAAGAGTCTTGAAGCGTCTCGTGTCGGTCGGTAAAGTAGGTTTTGTCTACACTGGAACCTCTTATAGCGCACACCCTCATAGCGTTCATTGGGAAACGTATCAGCGCTGTGATTGGATGATTTCGCGAGAGAGAGTGAGAGGCACGAACGTTTCGCGTGCCTGATTGGCTCTTCACTTAGCGTACATGTCCCCGCATTTCGAACGCTATGAGAGGTTCCACGGTACTTGGATTTGTCTCGAGACTAGAGATGTGGAATTACCGTAAAATCCTGGAGCGGTAAACTTACCAAAAAATTACCGTATTTTTACCGTAAAATGACGTCATTTTTTTTTCGCGCAATCAGGTGTTGTGGAATTACCGTCACAAATTTTTTCGATAAACATACCGTAAAAATATGGTAAATCCAACTATTTAGATGTGGAATTACTGATCACTTTTCTTTTTGGTAAATTTACGGTCACAAAAAAGTATGACCGGTCATTTACAACTAGATAGGTGTACAGCTCGCATTTTTTTTTTTTTTTTTTTTTTCATGTATTATTATGAAATGCTGTATTCAAAGATAATTAATTATTCATTTATTGTTTCCACGTTTATCGAATACGTATTTTATTGTTCAATCACAAATTTATGAAAAGATAATTGTATATAAAGTTTTTTTATTAGGCGACACGCGCGCTACAGCTGTGAAATTTCAAATCACCACGACCATATGATTTTGTGACCGATGTGGTCATTTTGGAAACGGTCACGTACCGTATTTTTACGATAAAAATACCGTAACATTACCGGTCACATTTACTGCTTACATCTCTAATTTTAACCTGATCAAAAGACGCGGTAGCGTCTCGAGATATGTACATTTACCTACTTTACCGACCGAAGACGAGACGCTCCAAGACTAGAGATGTGGAATTACCGCAAAATCCTGAAGCGGTAAACTTACCAAAAAATTACTGTATTTTTACCGTGAAATGACGTCATTTTTTTCGCGCAATCAGGTGTTGTGGAATTACCGTCACTAATTTTTTCGATAAACATACCGTAAAAATATGGTAAATCCAACTATTTAGATGTGGAATTACTGGTCACTTTTCTTTTTGGTAAATTTACGGTCACAAAAAAGTATGACCGGTCATTTACAACTAGATAGGTGTACAGCTCGTTTTTTTTTTCTTATTTTTTTTATTTTTATTTTTTTTTTTCATGTATTATTATGAAATGCTGTATTCAAAGATAATTCATTATTCATTTATTGTTTGCACGTTTATCGTATCCGTATCTTATTGTTCAATGACAAATTTATGGAAAGATAATTGTATTTAAAGTTCTTTTTATTAGGCGACACGCGCGCCACAGCTCTGACCAGACCACTGAGAACTGACTCTTTTACCAGAGTAAGTTAAAGTCAACGCGATTGCGGCTCTATTTTTTTTTAACATAGTTAATTAATTTAATAATTAAGTGTAAAAAACGTTGTCGTTTTGCAAAAAACATTTAGGAAATTAAGAAAACCGTGAATGCAGTTATGTGGTAATTACGTGGTGATTTAGAATACGTAAATAAAATCGAGAGATACATCTGCAGTGACACGTGAACATTTAAAGACGAAAAGAGACAAAAAAACAGCGAAAAAAGTAATAAGTGCCAGTGGTAATTAGCAAATAACAAATGATTTAATAAAAAATATACACGTCAAGCGTATAGTTCCGATAATAATGTACTTGTCAACATGTTTTACGAATATTGTGTTTAGGTTATGTTCACTCATATTTCAGTTTGGTGTATTAAATATAAATTATCTTCACAATTAAAGTGTACTAGTGCAATTAATAAATATACTAATGAAGAAATCATTGTGGAATCAATTATTTCGACCTTCTAACTTCTAACATGTGCAGCGGGTAATGATTTTTCAGGAAAAAACATTTTTGGTTGACGTAAGTGTCAAATTTAAAAAAATTAATTAATTAAAATGTATTAATGCAGGTAATTACCACTCTAAAATGATCTTGTGACAAATATAAGAGAAGAAACATCTGAATTGAGATAAAATATGAGTATGCTGCAAGTGATAGCCAATGTCAAGTACGCAGTGGGAAAATATTCACTTGTACACATATGCGTAATTAAAAATGTAATTTTTTAATTTTGGTGATAGGTATTCACCCCTTAAAAAAAGTGTAAGGGAAAAACTAAAAAAAGTGTATGAGAATTAAGGTATTTTAGAATTTTGTAGCAAGTTTCAGCCAAATTCTTGGGTTGACAGCGGAGATTGGGCTCCGGACACAATTTGAGACCCAAAAACCCAAATTTTCTTGAAATAAACTGCTGTATAAAATTATTGGAAAATTACCATACTTCATGGGCATACTTTCCAGTGCTAGACTAAGAAATATTCCAAATTTCAACTTGTTCGGTCTGTTCAGTCCAGAGCCACTGAGTGATACGGACGTCCGGGTAACACAAAATATGGTCCGCAGTAAAAATATCTTTAGTAATGCAATTTCCTCATTATTTTATGTCAAGAATATGTATTTTACTGTGTTAAAGATATCTGAACTAAAAAAAGTTAATACATTTGAAATATATCAATTTTTGTCCTTTAAAACCTAATTTAGACCCAGGAAAGCGATTTCAATAGGCACTCCTGGTGCGTTTTTTTAAAACGTGAGTGCCTAAAAAAGTAATGCGTACTGGATCTCTGTTCCATTAAAAATTGAAAAAAAATGTGTGATTGATTTCTGTTCCATGAAACATTAAAAAAATAATGGGTACTGGATCTCTGTTCCATTAAAAATTAAAAAAAAAATGTGTGATGGATTTCTGTTCCATTAATCATTAAAAAAGTAATGGGTATTGGATCTCTGTTCCATTAAAAATTGAAAAAAAATGTGTGATGGATCTCTGTTACATTAGACATTCAAAAAATAATGGGTGCTGGATCTCTGGTCCATTAAACATTAAAAAAGTAATGTGTAGTAGATCCAAATTCCATTATCCATTTTTGAAATAATGGGTTAAAAAAACGGCAATGCATTTAAAAAATAATGCATTGTCGCCAACTCTGATGGAAACCAAAAAAATGTATCTCCTGGTTTCTTTCAGGTGTCGCACGAACGTGCTGACGCTGCTGACAGCTGCTGACGCTGAAAAAAGTGGTTTCGAGAAAATCGCTCTATTGGCAATGTCCCTACTCATCTCTAGAAGCGCGCTTACGCGCGCGGTCCGGGTCTAGCCAGCGTAGGAGGAACCTTGCAGTTTTGGCAAATTTTTTTTTTTTTTTTTTTTTTTTTCAATTTTACTAAGTTTCAAAGCCCTATCTTATGGAAAATCTTTCGCTGAATCCAAAAATACCGAGTATTTGCCCGGAAAATAAAAAATTCGAGAAGTGCGAAAAAATGATTTTTTTGTAACTCATGCACGTAATGTCGCACATTTCGTGCCCGCAAAGCGTGCGTGAGATCGCGTATTATGCTCATGTCAACGTAGATAATTTCACGTACGCCATCTGGTGCGTGAAGTTATCTACATTACTTCACGCACACATTGGCGTGCGTGAAACTATCTACAAGATGATCTCACGCACGCTTTGCAGGCACGAAGATGTGCGACATCACGTTGACATTCGTTACAAAAAGTAGTATGTGATACATGGGTGACAAAGCGGCCATCCCGCGGAGGTTAGGAAGCAGTGCACTCGCCTCCTCTCGTGCTACAAACAACACTCGGCTTCGCCTCGTGCCGTTGTAGCACTCGATTTGGCGAGTGCGCCGCTTCCTAACCTCCGCGCGTAATGGCCGCTTTCTCCCCCTTGTATCACAAAGTACTATTTACGTTTTTCCAATTCTGTCACTTCACCAAAATCGATGTAATTTTTATTTGCATGAGTGGAATCTGGACTGCCTTTTTCATTTGAAAGAAAACTCTTCAACGAAGAGAATGCCGCTAGGCGGAACGCGATATCTTGATTTTTAGATTTTTTTTAGAATCTTTCATTCAACCCTAAAAAATCGCAAATTATTAGAAGGGTTTGGCTCGACACTTAGAAGCCCGAGTAATTACTTATTTTTAATAATGTCTTTTGCAGGTAGCCGCTGCTATGAAAGTTTCAAACGACGCTAAGGTACAACGCCATTGGCGCCACTTGTGGCAAACAAACGATGATTTGAAAAGAAAAGTCAGCGAGTTAATGGGTAAGAAACCCAGTGTCTTGGGAAAGAAGGAAGGAAGTAACACTCACAAAGGTAGTGTATCTGGAAACATTTCCATGCTGGCATCTCCAGTTCTTTCAAGCGGTATTGTGAGCGGGGTAAGTTCCCAGATTGATTCTTCTTACGCTAACAACGAAATTTCCGATTTCAGCAGCAAATACAACGTCGTTAAAATCGTTGGAGACGGCAACTGCCTGTTCCGTTGTTTTTCTCAATGTCTTTTTAATGATCAAAGATTTCACGAGAATGTTAGGAAACAGATTGTGTCGTACGTTGTAAGCAACTGGTCTGCTGAAGTCGACATGCTGCACAGTACCTGCGAAGAAGGTATGTACCAAGACAAGATTGCGTATGAAAAAAAGTATGGGCTCTAGTAGCACATATGGTACGGACTTCGAAGTTGGAATTTTTGTTAAGTTGTACGGACATCCAGTCGTAGTTTTCCGTAAAACAATTAACGGCCAGGTAATACGGGTAATGGATGCAAATACGGATGGTGAGTCCAAAAAAAAAACATTTAATTTAATGTTTTCCGGTGATCAACGCTCCAGTCACTGGGAAGTATTGGAAGAATTTCCTCGAAATACCCAGGGAATTCCTTCTGTGCACCCAAAATTGTGCAGTGCCACGCAGGTACACAATGAGGCGAAGCAGGAACCCGAAGAGGCCACGCAGGAAAACAAAGAGGCTACGCAGGAAAACATAGAGGCCACGCAGGAAAACAAACAGGCCACGCAGGAAAACAAACAGGCCACGCAGGAAAACATAGAGGCCACGCAGGAAAACAAAGAGGCCATGCAGGAACACGAAGAAGCCACGCAGAAGCACGAAGAGCCCACTCAGGAACACGAAGAGGCCACGCAGGAAAACGAAGAGGCCACGCAGAAACACGAACAGGCCACGCAGGAAAACAAAGAGGCCACGCAGGAACACCTAGAGGCCACGCAGGTACACGAAGAGGCCACGCAGGAAAACAAAGAGGCCACGCAGGAAAACAAAGAGGCCAGGCAGGAAAACATAGAGGCCACGCAGGAAACCAAAGAGGCCACGCAGGAACACGAAGAGGTCCCGCGGGAAGAAGCGATCCTACACACAGACGAACGTTTTCCCCAAACGAATGACACCACGAAGGATGTATATAAAAATAATCTTTCCAAAACGAGTAAGACATCTCAAGATATTTATGAAGATAAAGACGATCAACTTTACGGATTGAACCTATTGTCAGATCCAGATCAAAGTGTCCAAACCCATATTGAGGATAACACGCAGGAGATGGAAAACAGCGAATTAGAAGAAATCAGCCGATTTGACGCCATGAAAGAAGTTTCTGGAATCGAAAACGATTTACCTAAAACTGACAGTAACACGCGGAAATCGACAGGCTTGTGTTATAATAAATTTTTCAAACACCGAGAAGTGAAACGTGACATATACAAATATGCAGAAAACACTGACAGTTCAAGCAGTGGTAATGAACGATTGAAAAGATCCTGTAAGAGAAAAAGTAAATCTGTCGATGTGGATTATAAATCTGAGTCTGACTCTAGGGACGCTGCGATAGTGACGCATGAAAAAACCGTTAAGCAAAAGCGAAAAAAGATTTTCGTGGAAGACATCGGTAATGTTGAAGCCTCCTCAACGTATTTCAAAAATACACTTGGTTTTCATGATGAGGATAGGGTAAGGCAGTCGATAGAGGAGATTATGTTGTACACGTTAGGATGTACGTGCACATTAGGATTTTATGGGTCCGTACGATATAATCAACGGGATATTGTCGCCTACGCAAAATGCAGAAAGCCAAACCACGAACAAAGATTTCAGTTTCGGGTTGATAAATTAGATGAACCACTTGCTAGGCTGATGGTTTCGAGTACAAAAAAAATAACGTTCGTTCACAAACCGAACGAGATGGCGGAGACGTTCCGAAGCCTGAAAGGTCCAGAGCGTGAAGCATGGCAAAAGATTGTCCAACACCGCAGCGTGACAAATTGGATGACGGAAGTTCAAAAGAACACGAGTACGGAAATAAAAGATGATGGCCACATGCAAGATCTTCGTACATTAAACGTAGTTTATAAAGCTAAGTCAGAAGAAAAATGTAAAGAACGTTTGATATTAAAATCTTTCGATTTATCAGATCTGATGGAAATGTGGATTCAAGAAAATAAACTCAAAGATCCGTTTCTAAGGTACGTCAGTTTACCTTTGACGGCCATGATGTACACGGAGGAAGACCTCCATGTTGTTTATAAAAATAAACCAGTTATACTCCACATGGATGCAACGGGATCGATTGCTCGGGAACCGCAAGACATGCAGTGTAAACGCATATTTTATTATTGTATAATAATGAAACATGACGTAGAGTTGTTAACACTCGCCCACATGATAACGTCCGAACATGGCATCAATTCAATTAGCATTTTTTTGAAAAATTATAGATTTTTTGTTATAAAATCCGGCCGAATATGGCCGTTTGCCCATGTTATAACAATCGACTGGTCATGGGCGTTTATACACGCTATTTTACAAGAGTGGAATTTAGTCGATATTCAGGAATATCTCAATCTAATGTATAAGTTTTGTGTCAATAACATATTGCCTCCAAAACATATCACAATTCTAAAAACTTGCTATGGACATTTTATGAAGAGAGTTTCCCGAACCATTCATCGGGAATTCCCAGAGCTTGTGACTAATAAATCGTTTTTATTAGAATGCATAGGGCTGATGTGTATATGTCGGAATATTAAGCAACTAGACGAAATATTCAAACATTTTTGTACTATTTTAATAACAAGAAAAGAAGAAAATGCAAACGATAGTATAAGCAGTATGATAACAAAAAAATCGTCGGCGGAGTAAAAGACATAGACGACACGATGGAAGATGAAGAAGACTGTCTCCATGACGAGCAAGACTTCGGGGATGTTAAAAGTGACTACTCAACGATTTACAGGAATCCTCCATTTTACAACAGGTATAACGCAACGATGATGCTATTGCTCCACGAACCTGAAAAAGAAGAAAACATATGTACAAACAAGTACTATGCACCAAAGTTCATTGAACATGTAGTTCGTAAGTACATGGCGTTCGCTGTTTTATGGGCATCGTTGGATTTAGATTTAATCGATCCATCGATATCGCCCATTAGTAATGCGTTTGTCGAAAGCGCTAATAGAGTGATGAAGGAAATGGTGTTCGAGCGCACCACCAATTCTTCAATAGCCGACAGAGTAAGGCAACTGAAAACAGCCCGTATCGATACAATGGCAAAGATCAAGCTGGACGTACGGATAAAGGGAAAACAAAAATCACAACCGAGACCCAAGTATCCGGAAACCGCATTGAATCCTCTCGTTGAAGAAAACTGGATGCGCAGCAGCCAGAATAAAAAACAAAAATTGGGGCACCTGGGAGTATCTAAAATAACAAATCAAAGTAAAGCGATTACTGAAAAGAGAAGTACGAATGAAGAAAATCAAAAAACAAACAAAGTTGATGAATATCAAAATCAAATAGCGCCTGTTAACGAGGAAACATTTATCGATAAAACGGCAATCACTGAGAAAAAAATATTCACCGAAAATGTCGAGCCGACAAAGAAGTCAAATATAAAATTGATAAGATTTTACAATGGCCTAATAAAAGATCCCGATTACTACATGGCATCCAAATCCTCAACACGTACAGGGTGGAAAGAAATGTTTGGTCGCCACTCTGGCAACAGAATCTCCCGGTCATGTCCGGTAAAGATCTCTTAAAATTTGGAGCCGCAAAATTGACCTTGACCTTGAAAGTCAAGGTCAAATTTTTTTATTGGCTCAAAAAATTGCGCGCGTCAAGACGAACATAAGTCTCAAGGGCACCATGGGTCGGAGATGAGTCCTTCAGCTTTAAAAAGTGAAGTGAAACTTTAAAAAAATCAGAAACAATAGTTCTTCTATAATATTTGCGAAAAAACCGAAAAAGACAGGGTGTCTGTCATAAAGAAAGCCTTTTATCGCTCAACCGGAAACTTCGGAATGGAATTTCTTTATTAAAAGTTTACCGTATCCCAGCTTTGACCATATTGATGTAATAAACAGGCTTTTGGTGTTGATGGTAGTCGCTTGAACGCCGTCATTGTCTCATTTTTCCCTCAGTCTTCGTCACTTGTTTTTTTGTTCTCATTATTTCTGTCATCAAGGGCTTTAAAAGTTTGATGATCATCGTCGTCTCCATCATCGCACTCGCGCTCTTCCACGTCTTCATAGCGTTCACCGTTGTTTTCGTGGTCTTGGTCGTCGTTTGGGTCGCAGCTTTGGTCGTCGTCAGTTTAGTCGCAGCCTTGGGCGTCGTCAGGTTAGTCGTTGTCTAGGTCATCATCAGCTTGGTCGTCGTCTTGATCATCGTCAGCTTGGTCATCGTCTTGGTCATTATCAGTTTAGTCGTCTTGGTTGTCGTTTTGATCGCCGCTTGGTCATCGTCAGATTAGTCGTCGTCTCAATCTTCGTCCTGGCAGTCGTCTCAATCTTCGTCTTGGTCATTGTCATATGAGTAGTCGTCTTCGTCATCGTAAGCTCAGTCGTCGTCTTACTAAACAATAAGTTATGCAGCGACGTCGTGGCGTGCGGGATGGTCGTGATCAACGATTGATGCTACGGGCGATAGATGAGGCTTTTGGTGATTATGCCCGTGCTCGAAACATCTATGCCGAGTTAGTCCGGAATCGCGCGGGTCGTCAACCGTTACCTGATAGGCGCGAGTTCCAACGCTTGGATCAACGCTTTGCGGATCAGGAGCAGTTCGAAATGCTACGTGCAGGGTATCGTCGAGCCGGACGCCCGCGAATCCACTGGCGGATCGAGGAACGCGTTATAGCCTTAGCGCGAGGCTTTCCGGTCATGGGACTCCGTCGGATAGCGGCTCGGGTTGGGACATCGCATACGACAGTAAGACGCATTATTCGTGAGGAAGGCTTGAGGCCTTATCGCGTCCAAAAGGTGCAGGCGTTGCATCCAGTCGATCGACGCTTGCGTTATCGTTTCTGCAGGTGGATGCTGCAAAAATTAGAAAGGAATCCTAGTTTTTTGCAAAACATATTGTTTACGGATGAAGCATCCTTCTCCAGTACCGGGATAATAAACAGGCAGAACCTCCGTATATGGGCACGCAGAAATCATCACGCAATGGTGCCACGCATCTTTCAGGGTCGTTTCGCGATCAATGTCTGGGGTGGGATCATCAAAAATCATATAATTGGGCCTGTTTTCCTTCCGTTGCGACTGAACACGGTTCATTATCTAAGATTTTTGCGACATGACCTCTTGCACCGCCTGCGTGAAATAATTCCTCGAGACCATCGAAATAGAATTTATTTTATGCACGATGGAGCGCCGCCACACTGGGGCTTGCAAGTTCGTGCTTTTCTGACAGAAATGTTCGGTGGCTGATGGATCGGAAGGCGTCCCGCGCCGCATATATGGCCACCCCGCTCTCCCGATCTTAATCCACTGGATTTCTTCTTTTGGGGGCACTGAAATCGATCGTTTATCGATCCGGACGCACAATCAGGACCGTGGCTGATCTCAGACGCCGGATAGAAGAAGGAGTGGCGAGGCTATCCAGGAACCAGGATCTGCTTGCTCGCGTCAGGAGCAATCTTGAGGAACGGCTTCGAGCGTGTTTACGAGCTAGAGGTCGTCACATCGAAGCAGGAGAGCAAGCGCGCATGCTGAGGGCCATTAGAGCGGACGGGTCGATTTTGTGGCTTCCTCGTCAACGTCGACGCCGTCAGCAATAAATGCCCACACGAACGCGCACGCAAGCATACGCAAACGGCCCTTTTCAGGGCCACGGAATCCGAGCAGAACAACCTCCACGTGGTGGATTCTGGGTAACGCTAATAGTTCTGCATTATCAAACACTGACTAGATCGAATGGATTTCTGAATAACAAAAGTGGACCGACACATGCAGACGCACAAAACTGCAGATGGTTCATAGTGGTTCCAACGATCGATTTCAACCATCAAGTCCCAAACACTTCACTAACGGCAACCGAGTGTTTCTTTCTCAAGAACTTATCTCCGACCCATGGTTCCATTGAGAGTAGTTTGTTTTGACGCGCAGCAGTTTTGACGTCAACACCAAAAGCCTGTTTATCACCTCCATATAGTCAAAGCTGGGATACGGCAAACTTTTAATAAAGAAATTCCATTCCGAAGTTTCCGGTTGAGCGATAAAAGGCTTTCTTTATGACAGACACCCTGTCTTTTTCGGTTTTTTCGCAAATATTATAGAAGAACTATTGTTTCTGATTTTTTTAAAGTTTCACTTCAATTTTTAAAGCTGAAGGACTCATCTCCGACCCATGGTGCCCTTGAGACTTATGTTCGTCTTGACGCGCGCAATTTTTTGAGCCAATAAAAAAATTTGACCTTGACTTTCAAGGTCAAGGTCAATTTTGCGGCTCCAAATTTTAAGAGATCTTTACCGGACATGACCGGGAGATTCTGTTGCCAGAGTGGCGACCAAACATTTCTTTCCACCCTGTACAGTCGGAGTGTATCATTCAAAGAAAATTGTCGCTATGAATACATTCAATTTAACAAACCGACAATTCTCATCCCTTCGTGACCACATGTGGATTGACGGTGTTGTTATAGATAGTTTTGTTGCTTCGAACATTGACGAATGGGATGATGTCAGCTATATTTCAACAGACAATACGGCATTTGTAGTAGGAGATTGCAGTGGAAAAAGAATGGTCACACAGCGACAAATCTGTAAGGCGAAAGAACCGATTCAGGATACACTATTTATGCCATATTTATTTGAAGGTCACTGGCGTTTATTGGTTGCATGCGTAAAAGATAAAACGCTAGAATTGATTGATCCGTATGAATGCTGCACGGATGCTGAAAGGGCCTTAGCAGCATTTAAAACATTCGTCTCGTATTGCGCAGCAGAGTCGAGTTTTGGAAAAAAAAAATACAGTTTGGAAGAAAAGTAGCAAATCAAAGGAGCGACCATACCAGCATCCTAATGATGGCCATAACTGTGGCGCATATGTTATGCATTATATGGAATGTCTAGGCAATAAGAAGCAATTCAACGTCGAATTTAATCCTTCGAAATATCGATCGGAAATTGCTTACAACCTACTCTTAAAATCCGAAAATATGGAAGATATGTGTTTGCATTGCTTCACATCCGTTGCATCAAACTCGATGCAATGTGAAATATGTAATCGAAAATGTCATGAACAGTGTATGTATAAAACGGATAAACTTCCGAAAAGCGCATACCTCCGATCGATCTCAAATTTTGCACACTAACGTATTTTGACCTGCTGATCACGAATATGATAATGAAAATCGGCGCAAATGCAATTTTCGGTATGAAAAAAATAAAAAACATCGTTTAATGCCACTGCCCGTGATCGCGCAATACTGACCGATTTAGACTATTTCCTGATTTCCCCAGATTTAGATTTCCCCAGAATGCACCACGTGAAGGTAAAGTCTATAAGCATTACTTGTATGTTGCTTGTGTGTGTGTGTGAGCGGAAAATTTCCGCACAGGGTCGTGTGCGCGTTAGGGCCATCTGCGTGATGTGGGAGCGGTTCGTGTCTAAAAGGGAGTTTGTTTGAATAAATCTCCCTTATAAGAAAACTTATCGGATGAATAACACTCAGTTATTCGCCCGATTGCCGGACGACGAGCCACTCCTTTTTATTAATGAGATTTATCCATGTATTCACGTAAAACACCACCATTTTAAAGCAGGATATTTCAAAACGTTTAAGCTACTACAGCGGGAAATATTCGCTGAGTTTCGAATACTACTAAAGCGGAAAATAGGCACAGGGTTTCGATTACTAAAGCGGAAAAAACTCACAAAGAGACACACACACACACACACACATACACACTGTAACGTGGTGGAATTTCACCCGTTACAATTGGTCGCCGTTTAGGAGGATTTCCCTCTCAGCGCCGTCCGCTGTCGACCCTCCCATGGCCCACAAATTTGTTTATAGAATTAGAATAGAATAAGAATAGTTTTAAGAGATCTGCTCCTTTAATTCCGCCCCTTTCAGCGTCACTTGGTCCCCCAAATGTTTTGTCCGCGTACTTTAATTGTAAAAGCCTCACTGGTCCCGGGAATGAGGAGGAGTTTGGTCGGCTGTCACATTCTGGGGCCGCCGGACTCCCGCCGCTGTCGTCTTCCCCGTGTCGCCATTTCGGATGGTAGCGTCACGCCACCGGGGCGGCTACCAGCCCCGCGGAATTGAGGAATCCGCGGGGTATCAGTTGGACCTCTCCGGTCGTGGGAGTGGATGCCCCCGGCCGGGTCACCTTCGCGGCGAGATCATCCACCTCGTCGTGGGAGGCGTTTGAGGCGAAGGGCGGTGGACGTTCTCGGCATCTGGGACGTCACCAGCGCCTTCGCCCGAATTAGGGCACAGCTCCGGTCACGTTAGATGACCGGGCTGCTGTCTGGTACCGGTGGCAACTTAAACGCCACGAAACAGCCCCGAGACCGACCTCCGATTCGTTGTTCGCTCCGCCAAAGGTCATTCTCGGCGTCTGACCGAGCAGCGGCGCCTCCACCAGCTAGGACGCCCACGGGGCCTCGCGACGACCGGCAACACTCGGAGGATTCACCGTCGACAGGGGCTGAGGCGGGCAATCATTCGATCCGATTCCCGAAGAGTCACGTTCAGCTGTCGGACCAGTCCAGGGTGTCCCAGTGAGTGGACACTCGAGTCAAGCTGTCGGGTTATCGAGACTAAAATTTTGGAGCACAAGGAGTAATTCAGCCAGAGGCACGGTGGGAGGCGGCATAACGGCGGGCGTTCGGCGGAAATGTTCGGCACGCGCCGTGAACCTTCGTCAATTAGCCCCGGGGAGGGGATCATTCGGTCAGCTCACGAGAGACGAGACGACGTACGAGACCTTTCGCGACGAGCAGTCATCGGCAGCGGACGTGCGAAATTTGGACCAGCAGTGAGGACTAGACGTGTCGGCCGCCGCCTTTCCGGAGAAGGACGTGTTTTCCAGAGCAATTTCGAGAGCCAGGGCCAGTGAGGGCTTCGTAAGTACCCGCTCGTCGGGTTTTGTTCCCCTTCTTTCGTCAGGAAGCGGCGGAAGAATTTACTTTCCTGTGATTCGAAGATTCAAAATTGTGTTATATAAAATTGTCGATTACCTCGTATTAAATATTTCTCGTGTGTGGGGCCCTGGGAGGGGACCTGTTCTCGCGGAGGGTCCACCCCGTTAGTTTAATTCTTAGAATAATATCGCTGTCGCCTGCCTGCTGTCGTTTGTTATAATTAAGTTAGAAAATTAGGTCGGCCTTCCCGTAGAGTCACACGCAATAGATCCGGTCACTCCCGATTTCCTTTAGAACAATACTCCGGCTATCGAGCGATAACTACGATTTTCATTCGAGTAAATTCCACTGAGCTCTCCCGTTTTTCAATAGCCCGATTTTTCTTCCCCAAATTCCGTTATTACCTGGATCTTTCAGGCGGCAGGCGACTTTTCCGTAGTTTAGTATTAGTGAGAATTGTGTGTGAGTCGGGAGCACGGAGAGCGCCCGTGATAATTAGCTGTCGAGTCTGTATTCTTTTTTTTTGGTATTTGCTTCGGGACTGTGGCTGTCGTGCCGGTGGAGCGATTCCCAGGGAACGCCCGGCTATTTAGTCTCGCCAACTTAAGCCAAGTCCCGTGCGCGTTGGATCCTAAATCCAAACGTCCTGCGAATTAGATTGTGACTTATGAGTCGAAGAATTTGAGCGTGTGTGTCCGAGATAGTGCGCCTAATTTAAGTATATTTGTTTCTCTTTGGACATTATGTTCCGTCCTTATTTGCGATCTGTGTGAGAGTAATTGGCGCGTTTGAGGCTGTCGTCCTCGTAATTTCGCCCGAATTAAGTTTATTATTTTGTCTGATTATCCACCTGGTTATTGTAAAGCTGCGGGACGCTTGTTTGAGGGTCAGTCGGTCCGGCCGACCAACCGTGCCGACTGTTCGAGCCCGATTTTCGCGGACTAAAATCCTGAATAAACCCGATTACATTTTTTTTCATTTTATTTCAAGCTGTCAGTGTTGCAATTATTCGGCCCCGCCCCTCTACCGTTCAGAGCTGAGCTAGCGGTTTTCAGCCGCCTCGATTTTCCTGCTGTCATCTTTACCGAGTTAGCGGCCGAGTCAAATCGGTGACATTTTCTCAGGGTCACCTCGTGGTGGCTGGCGCCCGTGAGGACAGCGTGGAGATCGACGGCGAAGGTGATCGGGAGAACGAAAATCTCGGTTACAAATGGCGCCCAACGTGGGGCCCACGCTAATGAAGTGCTGAATAAGTCGAGATATTTATTTTTTTTTATAATCGATCATTTAAAAAGTTATCGACCCTTAATTATTGGATCGCATTTTTTTTTGGTATCGCCAATGGTATAAGATCCGAGAAATTATTCCGCTTAGTTTAGAGTTAAAAGTTTTGAAGATAATATTGAAGAGCGCTAGTGCGTAGCTGTGAGAATATCGTATTGCGTGTTTGAGTAGCAGGATTAGCGAGCGAAGAAAGTCTCCGAGCGTAGGGCCTTTGTTTACATCGCCGCGGTCACCGGCGTGAGCACAGCCGTGGACACCGCCGCAGCGGACTACGACGAGTTTTGCTGTCGTCTGCTCGGGCGTAGAGCGCGTGTATACGAGCCAGAGCGACTGTAAGCGCGCAGCGAGTGAGTCGAGATCGTGCGCCAGGCGAGGCTTACACCCAAAATATATAAAAATAAAAACGTTCACGTGGCAATAGTGTGGTATCGAGGAGTACCAGTGGTAAATATTGGAGAGATTGCTGTCGATTGTCGGCTGTCGGAAGAAATTTCGGTGAGTTTACTTTTCGCGTATTTATTGCCCATGGACTCGTGAAGCACAAGCGACGTTATTTCTTTTGTTCGAGTTTACGGGACGCGTTTCGCGAGACGTCGGACAACCGAAGGCGAGAAGTATTTCGTGCGAGCAAAATATTCACGCGACCGCGTCGGGTCTCGAGCTGTCAGTGCCCCGGGAATTAATCGGCATTGTTTACATCAGGCACGACCGACGCCGTCATGGCAAACAGCTCGAACGAGGACGCGTGGGTTTACGCGTTAGATCGGGAGGGATTATTATCCGAGATTAGGAAGCGCGAGCTGTCCGAGGAGGGCACGACACCGACCCTGCGGCAGCGGTTATTACGTTTTTTTGGGCTTTTACGCGATGTATCGTCCGGCCGTGGTTCTTGGGAATTTTCCCAAGCACCTAGCATTACGGCCCCGGCCCCGAGCCAACCTCACACCACCCGCGGAGGTCCAGAAAACGTCGCCCGACCGTCTGATATCCCGGTAGCGGGAACGGCCGACCGCGATAATCGCCCAGACTCTGTCCCCGGGGGGCCAGAGGAGAGGGCATCGAGTCCTGTGGTCGCGCGCGACGTGGAGGGGGTCGCCGCGCATTTACAATCGTCGAATCCGTTTTACGGGGAGATGGCGGGAGGCGCCTCGTCGACTCGCGCTGGACCGCGATTCGATCCGCGTGAGCGACACGAGCCCGCAGATCCGCTGCCTCCGGAATTCGAGCCACGCGTTTATTTCCCCGACCACGCAGCGGGCGAACGCTATCGCCCCCGGTCACCTCCACCTCTGAATCTCTCGCCCGCCGTTTATAACGCCATTCGCAAGTGGAACCTTAAGTTCACGGGTTCGGCCACCGAGGATGCGGACGCATTTTTTATTCGAATCGCAGAGGGTCGCGAGCTTATCCCCGTAGAGGACGGTGCGATAATCCGTTGCCTCCCCTTTTTCCTCGAGGGGATTGCCTTACAATGGTTTCGTACCGAGCGACAGAACTGGCGCTCGTGGACCGAGTTCGAGGACGCGTGGCGCACGAGGTTTGGGAGTCCCGATTTCCAATTCGCGTTGCGCGACGAGATTCTAAGGCGCACGCAGGGCGAGCACGAGCGCGTCGCCGATTATTTGACGTGCATGCGTGCGTATTTTAATCGTCTGAACCCCCCGTGGACCGAGATCGAGCAAGTAAATCACATGCATCGTAACTTGTTACCTCGGCTGCAGGTCGCGATTCCCCGCTCGACCGCGCTAAGCTTCCACGCGCTCGAACAGCTGGCTGTCAGATCCGAGTTCAGCTATTCCGCAGCGCAGTCCTATCGTCCTCCGCCCACACCGGAAAAGTCATTATTCCCCGATTTAGCGTACAAGGCGCCGCGAAAGGCCCACGCGTTCACCGCGAGCGAGACGGCGAAGCCGACGGCAGGGAATTCCCCGGCGAATAAAAAACCGGTTAAATCGCCTCCGAGCAGTGCGCCCGCGAGTCCGACACCCGACTCGAGTCCCTCACCGGGAAATTTATCCGCGATTTCCACCAACCCGTTCGTCGGTGAACCCGAAGTCGTGGCGGCGTTAAACAACACAGCCGCGCGGCCTCCGGTGAAATGCTGGAACTGCCAGGAGGAAGGACATCGCGGCAAGAGCTGTCCGAAACCCGCGACGGTATATTGCTGGGGCTGCGGCGCCGCCGGCATCAAGCGTACCAGTTGCAGCAAATGTTCGGGAAACGAAAAACGAGACCGGTAAGCGAGGGGAACGCGGTCTCGGACAGAATACACCCCGCTATCGTCGAATCTTTGCTGTCGCACTCGGAGGTTACCCTGGCCACCGTAGATAATGACCTCGCGAGCGTATTACTATTCCTTACGATTCGCGTAAAAGGTCACCCGATACTCGCTTTAGTCGATTGTGGCGCGAGCCGCACGTTTATCGGCCCGGAAGGGATGAAAATTACAGACGCATTGGGGATTCCGAGACGCCCTACGACCCCGAGTATCGTGCGTACAGCAACCGGAACGGAATCAAGCGTCTCAGAGGAGGTAGAACTTCCCGTAAAAATCCGGCGCGAGAGTTGTACGCTCGCCGCACGCGTGGTACCAGACCTCGCGTTGTCATTGGCTCTCGGTCTCGACGGCCTTCGCGCGTTCGGAATTGCTGTCAGTTTTCGCCGCTGTCGTTGGTGGTTCGAAAATCGTCCGACGATAGAATACGAGTTCGACCGCGTTATTAGCCGGGAATCTTCCGAATCGTGCTGCGGTCTACAAGAGCTGTCAGGTCCCGAGACTGAGGAATTAACAAAATTTTTGGACGATCAACTTCCGAGATTAGCTGCGAGTCCGGGACTGACCACGTTAACCGAACATAAAATCGACGTCGGAGACAGCGGCCCAATTCGTCAGAGAAACCACCGAGTAACGCCGATAATACAAGACGCGATCGACGAGGAGGTCGAAAGATTGCTCGCGAGCGGAATAATCGAGCCATCCGCGAGTCAGTGGTCTAGCCCAATCGTTATGGTACGGAAGCCAGACGGATCGCGGCGATTTTGTCTGGATTTCCGCGCCGTAAACGCCGTTTCGAAAAAGGACGCGTATCCGTTACCGTTCATGAGTCAAATCCTCGACCAACTTCGAAGCGCGCGTTATATTTCCACGATCGACCTAAGTCAAGCTTATTTCCAAATTCCCCTCGAGAAGAACAGTCGCGAAATTACCGCGTTTACCGTGCCGGGTCGCGGTTCGTATCACTTCACGCGAATGCCTTTCGGATTGACCGGCGCGCCGGCCACCTTTCAGCGCTTGCAAGACCGTCTAATCGGCGCGGATATGGAGCCTCACGTTTTCGCGTATCTCGACGATATCATTGTGGTAACGGAAAGCTTCGACGAACATCTAGTCTGGTTAAAGCGCGTGTTCGATAAAATCACAGAGGCCGGCCTATTAATTAACCCAAAGAAATGTGAATTTGGTAAGTCACAAGTGAAATACCTCGGGTTTCTGGTAAACAAAAACGGTCTCCAGGTCGACCCTGATAAAACCGCGCCTATTCTCGAGTATCCTCCCCCGCTAAACGTGAAAGCTGTCAGAAGATTTTTGGGTATGGCATCCTGGTATCGACGTTTTATCCCGAAATTCGCTACGCTCGCGGAGCCGATTACGCGTTTATTGAAAAAAGAGCAACGCTGGGATTGGGGTAAGGAACAGCGAGACGCGTTCGACAAAATACGCGAGCGACTCGTCACCGCCCCTACTCTCGTCTGCCCCGACTTTAGCCTCCCGTTCGTGATCCAGACCGACGCGAGCCGGGTGGGCGTCGGCGCCGTTCTCACGCAAACGATCGACGGCGGCGAACACCCGATCGCGTTTGCGAGCCGAACACTCACCCACGCGGAAAGAAATTACGGCACCACCGAGCAGGAATGTTTAGCTGTCGTTTGGGCCATCGAGAAATTCCGCCCGTACGTGGACGGTTACCACTTCACGGTGATAACCGATCACAGCTCCCTCCGGTGGTTGCACAATTTAAAAGACCCTGCCGGCAGATTGGCACGCTGGGCGTTGACGCTGTTACAGTACGATTACGATGTCGTACATCGTAAGGGAGCGGAACACCACGTCCCTGACGCGCTGTCGAGGATGTTTGAGGGACACGAGGAATGGATCGCCGCGATCACTCCGGACGACGACTGGTATAAGTGTCGCAGAAAAGATGTGCTCGAAGACCCTGACAATCACTCGGATTGGAAGATATTAGACGATCGCCTGTACCAGCGTCGCCCCGACCCGTTGATTTCCGCTCTCGCCGACGACCTTAACGAATGGAAACTCGTGGTCCCTCCGGGTTTACAACGCGAAGTTCTCGAGGAATGTCATAATACGCCCCAATCCGGTCACCTAGGCGTCGAGAAAACCTACCGACGCCTCGCGCTGTCGTATCATTGGCCCAGTATGCACAAGACGGTCGTAGATTTTGTAAAGCATTGCGAAGTGTGTCAAAAATCGAAAGTAGAACAATCTCGCCCCCTCGGTTTCATGGGACGCCGAAAAATCGAAGAGCCATGGGTGGTAGTTGCGGCGGATATTATGGGCCCATTCCCGCCCAGCAAGGCGGGTTTCGCGTATATTTTGGTCCTTCAGGATTTGTTTACTAAATGGATCGAGTGCTGTCCGCTCCGTAAAGCCACTGGCAAAAAGATCCGCGAGGCGTTCGAAGAACTTATAATATCTCGTTGGGGAACTCCACACGTGCTGTTAACCGATAATGGTACGGAGTTCGTAAATAAAGTCACGCGTGAATTAGCTGTCGAATACGGAATATATCATACGACGACGCCACCGTACCACCCACAAGCGAACCCGGTCGAGCGAGTCAATAGGGTGCTAAAAACCATCCCGAGTGGAAATAACATCAGGGTGGAATCCGGCCCGCATCAGGCTTGCCTTACTCGCCTGATCCGGTCCAAATCCGGCGTCACATCAGGCCCGGATGTGGCATGTAACGCGGTTTCACATCAGGCCCTGATCAGGCACCTGATCCGGCGGCAGCTGGGTGCCTGGTCCGGCCCCAGTCTGGCGCCTGAACATGCGCGACATCCGGGCCTGATGTGGCGCCGGATTTGGACCGGATCAGGCGAGCAAGGCAATCCTGATTCGGGCCGGATACCGCCCTGAAAATTATTTTACTCGGCATATTTATTAAAAAAAAAAAGATTAAAAAACTCCAAATGTTATCAAAACGTTTATTGTTCACACGGCTTTATAAATTAATCTCACTGTTTTTTTTTGCGGTCCATCCTGTGCCCTTCCCAATCTTTTGAACTGTTGATGACTGATCCAATGGCATCCTGAATATTTTTCTCTTTGACTTGCGCATCAGGTGCGTGTTTTTGAAACTCCGCCAGTACTGCATCTATAATATATTTGGGAGTTATATGAAGTTATTATAATTGTGATTATAATTATAAAACCGTAGCATAAGTGTAAAAAATACCTCGCAAGCAGATGTAGAAACTCGTATCCTTTAGCACTTTTTTTTCAGCCGATTGTTTCACCGCTGTGAAATTCTGAAGCACCGTTCTGGTCATGAATTTCTTGACGATATCACGTACCGAAGTTGTCAACTGTTTCGGATTAGCATTCACGTGGAGCAACATTCCAGTCATCTAAAAATAAAAAAGTACGAAATCATTTAACGAAACGATATTAATCTTAATAAAGTTTTTGCAATATTGGGACTTACGATCTCGCTTCGAAGAGATTTGTCTGCTTCCAACTTCGCGTCAAAGTCATTGAACTGCGCCACAGTCTTGAACGGAAGTTCCCCGAGGTCATATTTTTCCGCCGTGCTATCAATGGCGGTAGTTTTAATGACCGTGTTGGTTTGTAAGCCCGACATTTGGGAATTGATTTCGTTTTGGCGAATTCTCAAATCCGTCAGAAGCCCCAGCACTTGCCCCATTTGCGAAGATAGATTTCGGAAACCTTTCAAGATTACTGCCCTCAAGTCGTCTGAATCTGCAACATTGAATGTAGTATAAGTTCGACCCTCCAACTCTTATGCTAGTATACGCTGCAAATAATTACCATCTATGCCAAGGGAGGGGACAGTGGACTGGGTCGATGCAGCTTCAAAGTGCCCACCACAGCCGTTCCTTGGTCCATCAATCGCAATCGGTTCGTGTACTCTTCTCGGTGTCGATGGCGGAGTTACATCGCCGGGACTCGAAGGTACTGCGGTGACGTTTTCGCTTTCTTGAGAAGTTGCTGAACCTAAGAGAATTAAATAAATTGCAAACTCTTGGTGAAAAACTCCTGAAATAATAAAAATAATATAATTTTTACTCACCAGTGTTCTCTTCGTCTTCTTTTTCTGTCTCGTTTTTTTTTCTTCCGCCGCATGTTTTTCGGATCTGCTTATCAGATTTCTTCCTTGGACTTTCTTGATGTTCCGAGTCATCGCTAGATGATTGATCTCTCAGTACTTTTTTCCCCGTCTTGTCTGCTGTTAACAGACAAAAATAACAGTTATGAAACGTTATACAAAGACTTTGACACTTTCAATTACTTGGAATTCCACAGAAAAATAATTTATAAGAATCGAGTAAAAAATTGAAAAAAAAAAAAACCTCACTCGCGGCGCGTTACGTTGTGTATTTTAACAACCCTTCACAATTGCACATAGTATTTACAAACATATATATATATATACATTTTTTCTCTATGTGTAATTGTAAGGGGTCGTTGTTAAAATACAAAACGTAACGCGGCGCGAATGATAATTTTTTTTTTTTCTCAATTTTTTAATCGATTCTTATAAATTATTTTTCTGTGGTATTCTAATTAATTGAAAGTGTCTGTGTATCTGTGTAAATTGCTCAGGCACAAGACTAAAGTGACAGTCCGAGTAGTGACTTCGTGACTCCGTGGATGGAGCTCAAACCAAATTGCGGAAGCGACCGTGCCTAGGTGTGGAGCGTTTTCACCGATTTCGCGGACGAGCATCTCACCTCCGAGTTACTTGCCATAAGATTCGCCAACGCCGAGAACGCCCAACTGTGGAAGGACGCGTTTGAAAAGGCAAAGAAGATCGTGAGCACGGAATGCGAGATTTACGCGGGAAAATCGAATCCCGAAGTCAAGGTGGTCGACAGCGACAGCGACACGTGCAGTTATGTAACGTACAGCGATAGCAGCGACAACGAGGAGGCGCCCAAGGCCTCGAAGAAAGCCGAGGACAAGGAAAAGGAAAACGAAAAAGTGACGGAAAGGGAGGAAATCGCTGAGAAGCTCAAGGATAAGAGCACGTAGGAGGCGACGGAAGTGCAGCAGAAACTCGAAGTCGTTGAGAAAAGCGAGCAGCAAGCCGAGGAGGTCAACTAACGGATGAAATTTGGACTATATAATTATATATAATGACATCTTTTATCGAGAAAAGAATAAAAATCGAAAAAAAAATTCGGACATTCCAACGTTAAGCGAGAGAGCGAGCGAGTAAGAGAGCGGAAGGAAGAGAGAAAATGAGGTTGCTGTTTTTATTGCTGTTTGTATTGTTAATTGAGGTGCCTGAAGTTGCGAGTAAATTTTTAGCGATTTATTCACTGGAGATTAAATCGAGAGCGCTTGTAACACGGCCACTTCCGACGCGAAGTCTGCTGCACACCGATTGCCTAGTCTTATATGCCTGCGATTGAATGCGATTTTTTTTATTGGGCCACGTGCGCGTTTTGGAACGCGTGAGTGGCGATGTACGCCCGCTATCGATGCGCAAGAAAGCGAGAGAAAAATTACAGTGACCCCTCCCCGCACATTGAGCAACCCGACTTTCCTGCCCAACGAACACCTACCTTCCCACCCATCTACCCCACTTCTACGTTCTTATCATAAATAATTATTTTTATTGATCAATTTATATCAATTAATTAGAATTCCACAAAAAAAATGTATAAGCATCGAGTAAAAAATTTAAAAAAAAATCATCATTTGCGGCGCGTTACGTTTTGTATTTTAACAACGACCCTTTATAATTACACATCGTATTTACAAGTTTATATATACATTTTTCCCCTATGTGTAATTATAAAGGGTCGTTGTTAAAATACACAACGTAACGCGCCGCGAATGATTTTTTTTTGTTTTTTCAATTTTTTACTCGATTCTTATAAATTATTTTTCTGTGGAATTCTAATTAATAAAAATTGTCAAAGTATCTGTATATATATATATCAGATATTCATCAATTTATATCAATTTTCGTGATATACATTTATATATTTTACTTACATGCGTTGCCGTGTCGTTTTTTCTTAGTCCCTGTCGGTTGTGTTTCTCTTGATGGATCGAATTCGGACGCTTCGAACAAAGCATCAACTGTTGCTTTATTGTAGGCTCTCCCTTTCGATTTGTACTTTTTTGTTATATCCCGTTCTTTAGCTGCTGCGTGTTGCTCATCATCCGTAGAAAACATATGTGTCTTCGTTTCCAGAGCTTTGACCTTCACCTCAGCCTCGGCAAACGTTTCTACGTAAAACACATAATGAATAATGATAATTATTTTTCATTAATTTATATACAAACAATTACATACTTGCGGATCCTTTAATTAAAACGCGGTGACGTGGCCATGAACTGAGTGGCTCGCAACATCCCTTGACGAGAGCACTGACTATCCGAAGGGTCGGCTTGGTGAGCTTTGAAGGGAACGGTACTACCAAGTGATTTATTTTTTCGTCGTAGACGATCCATTCTGCTGGGACAATGTCAATGTTCTCCGCTGCGTCATCCAGAAACAGGATCAGCAAAAATTTTTCTTCTCCAGCCATCTCTGACAAATAAAACGTGAAAAATAAATAATAAATAATCGACTTTTTAAATATGATATTCTGAATCACGATATAGCAATCGAAAATGCGAACAACGGAGAAGAAATGTATATGAAAGAGAAATAAAAAAAAAATTGCGCAAAGAACAACGGGAATCCCACGGTTACGACCAAGCCCACCGACTACCCGATTAACGAGTTTGTAAATCGAAATATTTGTGCGAACCAAAGGCGGAATGCATCGTGACTGATTTTTACCGCGATGTAATCAATACACAGATGACAAATGCAGGTCAATTGAGTCACGAAAGCAAACAACGGAAAAATGAAGTGACGAATTGGCGGTTCGGGTGACGGCTCTCCGTAGCACGCTTTTCTGGCGCGTCGCCGTGTGTTTATTAGCTTAAACATACCACCACGGATATAACTGGACATCTCGATAACTTACCTCGATTAATCCGTAGTCACAAATTGTCACGAATGTCGAAGCACTCTCGCTGCGTAAATCACGTTTCACTCGCGTTCTAACACTGGGTGCGGTGTGCCGGTATTTGCGCGCGCGATCGTGTTTACGCCGCCATCTTGGTCAGTCGGCGCTGCCAACTAGTGTCGACTACGCGTCGCTGCGCGCGTAGTTGAGCGCGTCGCTGCGCGCGTAGTTGAGCGCGTCGCTGCGCGCGTAGTTGAGCGCGTCGCCGCGCGTCGCGAGGGACGACGAGCGACTACGCGTCGTCGTAGTGGCTGTATTTATGGCGCGTTTACAACGATGCGCGCGCGTCGCCTCAATGTGACCAATGACAATGCTTGTTAAGAACTCGCGTTGGGGACTCTCCGCAAGGAATGGCAGTACACTGTATCTACATACGCGTGACAATATCTATCGCGCTACCATGAATAAATAGATTCTTTATCGTTATTAACTGATCAAAGTTTATTTGCTTACGTAACCGATTAATTAATCTCGTGATCAGCGGAGGTGCCCTTGATTGTATTCGTATCGCAATTCGTGAATATGAGTGACCGTCGACTCACGACAAGACGTGAACTTACGCGTTTACGTGTTCAACGCTTTCGGCAGCAAACGAAGGAACAAGCGAGAGATAATCGAAGAGGGCTGCAACAAAGTGGTTCATTGTACCAACCCGAGTGTATCGATGAAAATTCTACTATAAACAATGAGACGGAGAATTCTGAAAGCTGTGGTAATAACCAAGGAGCAGACGGACGATATGAAGAAAATGACAGAGAAAGTGAACCTGCGGTAGAAAATCATCGATCATCTGATCGAACCGAAGCCAATTCTGATAACGAATTCTCGAAAAATGAATACATTCATAAAGGATGTGGTACAGAACAAGAAAATGATGAAGGAGAAAGCGACGAGGATGAAGGATGTGCCGAAAATGAAAGCACTGAAGACGACGCGGAAGAAAAAAATAACGAAGGAGAAGGCGATGAAGAAGAAAGGAACGAGGAACACGAAAGTGATGAAGAAGAGCACCAGCGTGACGATGTAATAAGAGAGCTCAGATTATGGGCTCAAAACGCGAAGATTCCGCATGGACAGCTGGATGATTTGTTGCGGATTTTGAGGACAGATTTGCTCCCCGAACTACCTAAGACAGCAAAAACATTCCTACGTACAACATCTTTTAAATATACAATTCGTGAACTCGATGGAAAAGATGGCAATGTCGGTGGTGAATTTGTATATTTCGGCATCACCGAAAATCTGCGTGCAACTATAAATATCGATTTACACGAAGCTTTGACGATTGAGTTGCTCATCAATATAGATGGATTGCCCCTTTTTAAATCAAGTTCTGTTCAGTTCTGGCCGATACTGTGTAAAGTTTATTGCGAAACTGATGTATACAACCCATTTGTAGTTGCTATATATGCGGGCAAGGAGAAGCCAACGAATTTGCAACAATACCTCGAAGATTTTATCATTGAGATAAATCAGATTATGCAGGATGGTATCGAGATCAATGGGAGACAGTTTACGGTTAGCATCAAGAGTTTCGTTTGCGATAGACCAGCTCGATCATTTATTAAATGCATAATTGGCCACGGCGGTTACTACGCGTGCGAACGTTGCACAGACCGAGGACAGCGTGCGGAAAATCGAACGGTCTACCCCTCAACAGATTCAGAGCTACGAAACGACGCGTCTTTCAGAAATCAAGAAAATCCAGAACACCACAAAGGCATATCACCCCTGCTCTCGATTGTACCTACGATCGACATGGTGACGCAGTTTTCGCTCGATTTCATGCATCTGGTTTGTTTAGGCGTGATGAAGAAGATGTTGGTTGATTTTTGGTTGAACCCAAAAGTAACTACCCACCTCGGTCAAAATAAAAAACGTCAGCTCTCCAATCTCTTGATATTATTACAGCCTCAAATCCCAGAAGAATTCCAACGTACCACGAGATCCTTGGATGATATAGCAAAATGGAAGGCTACTGAATACCGTTTTTTTTTATTGTATGCTGGTCCAATTGTTTTGAAGAAAGTCCTTTCCGATCAGTTATATCGACACTTCCTTCTTCTTCACACTGCTTGCCGTATTTTATGCAGTCCAGACTTGGCCTTCGTACAAAACGAGCATGCGAAACGGTGTCTAAAGAATTTCTACCTATTATCAGCTCAGTTATACGGGAAACAGTGCCAGATTTTGAACATGCACTGCTTAATTCATCTCGCAGATGACGTCACGAATATGAACTGCACCCTCACGCACTTGACCGCTTTTCCATTTGAAAATACACTAGGAAAATTAAAAAAAATGATCCGTAGTGGAAAACGACCCCTGGCTCAGGTATGTCGAAGGTTGGGTGAAACTTTTTACTCCGATTTAAAAAAAGCAACGATTCCTCCTGAGACAAGTATAATAAAAGAAGCACGCCATCGATCTGATGGAATCATCCCGATAAAGAAATTGAAATTCAAAGAATTCATCATCTCCAAGGATACACCGAACAATACCGTATTGTTGAAAAATGGGACCCTACTGCAGCTCGACGAAATATACAGGCAACCAAACGAAGACGTGATAAACATACGAGGAAGAGTGATACGTATAGAGAGTTCCGTCTTTACGTATCCATGCGATTCGGCGACGTTAAAAATGTGGCGAGTGAAAAAAACAAAAGTTATTAAAACGTGCTCGTTGCGCTCTATCGATCGCAAAATGGTGTGTTTTGATATTAGTAACGAAATCGAGAAAAGAGTGTACGCTGTGTCGTTACTACACGCAAATTCAATCCGAAAATAAGGAGTAAGAAAATTGTGGAGGAAAATGCGAGAAATACACGATGAAGGTAAGAAGATAAACACAAGAGTTCAGTGATTATCACATTTTTGAATAAATATAACCGGGTTGAATTTCTGATCGGAGCCAGCTAACGTATTGGGTAAGGCAGCACGGGCGAGGCTTTTCACATATGAGCCAAGTCCGGACCACGTCAGGTAAAAATAAGGCAAACCTTATATCAGGCTGCCTTGTATTCACCTGACGTGGGCCTGATGCTAACTACGTCAGGCAGCACGGATCAGGCTTGCGATATATGAGCCAAATCCGGGCCACGTCAGGTAAAAATAAGGCAAACCTTATGTCAAGCTGCCTTGTATTCACCTGACGTGGGCCTGATGCTAACTACGTCAGGCAGCACGGATCAGGCATGCGATATATGAGCCAAGTCCGGGCCACGTCAGGTAAAAATAAGGCAAACCTTATGTCAGGCTGCCTTGTCTTCACCTGAAGTGGCCCTGATGCTAACTACGTCAGGCAGCACGGATCAGGCTTGGGGTATATGAGCCAAGTCCGGGCCACGTCAGGTAAAAATAAGGCAGACCTTATATCAGGCTGCCTTGTCTTCACCTGAAGTGGCCCTGATGCTAACAACGTCAGGCGGCCTTGATAGGGCAACCCTTATTGAAACCGGACGCGGCCCGGACTCGGCTCATATGTGGCAAGCCTGATCCGTGCTGCCTTACCAATATCTTAGCTGGCCCTGATCAGACATCAGGCAGCCTGATTATAATTTCTACTCGGGATGATCATCGCGTTCCTTAACAAAGATCACCGCGAGTGGGACTTGCACTTGGGAGATTTTCGTTTCGCGTATAACACCGCCCGTCACGACTCGACCCACTTCAGCCCCGCGTTCCTAAATTTCGGCAGAGAACCGGTATCCCAACATTCGCTTCGGAAAAAGCTGGAAGGTCAGAACCAGGTCGAGCCACAGCCGCCCGAGGGCTGGAACAGGCGTCGTAAGGAACTCGAGGTAATTAGGGATTGGGTAGGTCGGAATCTCGAGGAGGCCTACGAGCGACAAGCGAGGTATTACAACCTGCGCCGCCGAGACGAGCAGTTCAAGGTCGGAGACCAAGTCCTCAAACGAAACCGAGTGCTGTCGTCCGCCGCGCAACACGTCGCCGCGAAGCTCGCGAAGCGTTTTGAGGGCCCGTTCACCGTGAGTCGCGTGATATCCCCCGCCGTTTACGAACTGTCCAATGCGAAAAACGAGTCCATGGGTAAACATTCTGTCCAAGACCTAAAACCTTATCAGTCCCCCTTAAATCTCTCGGACAGACCTTAAAACCGTCACCCAGCTGTCAGGGAACGTTGGGATCTGACGTCGAGTCATGACTCGCGAAATGCTGGATCCGAAGCACCCGGCGTACCGCTACCTCAAGCCGTGGATCGAGTACCTGGTCCAGATCCAGGAGGAGGCACCCGGACTGCTGCTCAATCTCCAGGAGGCGCTTCGCGTCACGCACGAGGCCAAGTATACGAGCAGAGGAGCTGTCGTGGTCGAGCTCCGACACGCCGACCAGAACATCGAGGCGAGTGGCCAAAACCCGCTCTCCTGTGCCTCCACCGTTTCGCGCGGCACTCAGACGGACGGTTTTCGAGATGTCGGGACACAGACGCCGCGGAGAGCAGTGACGCCGGCCATCACACAGACGCCGATTCCCCACACCGCGGAGATGTCCACGCAGACGACACCCGAATGCGGCCTCGTGGACACGAAAACGCAGACCGGAGAGTGCGACCGGGTCATCTGCGCGAGTGGCCGCGCGAGCACGCCGAGCCAGCCGCGAAGTTCGCCCGCTACCACCGGACTACCCACCTGCTTCACTCCGCTGCCGAAACTCCACGCGGAGACCGAGACACCCGCGCGGTGGGAAGAAGAAGACTGGGGAGATAATTATGAGGACGATCCCGAGCAGTATTACCGGCCAGCGGACGAAGAGTATTCCGCGTCGACGCAGCCGCCCGCGTCCCCGACGGGCGTGAAGCTAAAATCGAGCGGAGTCGACGCCACCGCCCAACCCTCCACCTCGTCGAGACAGGGATCGGCTCCGGGGTATACGCGTCGCGCGGGCTGCTGGAATTGTAACGGCGATCATCACCGCAGTCGCTGTCCCCATCCCATCAAACCGGACCACTGCTACCGTTGTGGCTGGTTGGGTCAGACAGTGAAGAGCTGCCCGCGTTGTTACCCGCAGTGGAGGGCCCAGGGGCCCTACCTTCCCGGAAGAGGCCACGTGAAGCGCGGTTGACCTCGTCCCACGTCCCGAGAGGTCCCAGAAAGCTGTCGTGTCACGGTTATACATCCGGGACCACCTCGACGTTTTTTTTATTTTATTTCCTTTTGCTCTTCTTACCTAATTAATTTTTTTTTAATTTTATTTTTTCCCCTTTTCTTCCGACGTTCGACACGAGACCTTATGGTATTTTTAATTTTCTCCTCGTTCAATCGTGTTATTTTCCGTATCGTTGTCATTAAACTAATTATTTGTGTTGTGTTGCCGCTGTCGTAACAGCTGCAACGTCATTAATTCCGCGACTTACTGTTATGCCGACCCACGCTGAACCTGGACAAACGATTATACGATTTCTTCCAACCCACTCTGCTGTCTTGAAAATTATTTCCTCCTGTCCCACGCCGCTGTCGCTCCGCCGGTTAGTAACATCGCGCTAGACCAGGGCTTAAAAAGTAGGAGACTGGCTCAAGTAGGAATAGGTAGGGTGGACCCTTAACGATGCAGTTTCCTTTCCAGTGGGCCACCGGACGAACGAACCTATTGGGTAAGTGTTTAAAGTACTACCATCCAGAAATTATTTTTTTTTGTTGTCATAATGAACCGTCGTTAATTGCCGTTTCCTGATGAATTGGGGTGGGGGCAAGGCTGCGGGGCAGCCAGGCCTGGTCGTCCTCTCCGGGGGGGAGGTATTTTGTAACGTGGTGGAATTTCACCCGTTACAATTGGTCGCCGTTTAGGAGGATTTCCCTCTCAGCGCCGTCCGCTGTCGACCCTCCCATGGCCCACAAATTTGTTTATAGAATTAGAATAGAATAAGAATAGTTTTAAGAGATCTGCTCCTTTAATTCCGCCCCTTTCAGCGTCACTTGGTCCCCCAAATGTTTTGTCCGCGTACTTTAATTGTAAAAGCCTCACTGGTCCCGGGAATGAGGAGGAGTTTGGTCGGCTGTCACATTCTGGGGCCGCCGGACTCCCGCCGCTGTCGTCTTCCCCGTGTCGCCATTTCGGATGGTAGCGTCACGCCACCGGGGCGGCTACCAGCCCCGCGGAATTGAGGAATCCGCGGGGTATCAGTTGGACCTCTCCGGTCGTGGGAGTGGATGCCCCCGGCCGGGTCACCTTCGCGGCGAGATCATCCACCTCGTCGTGGGAGGCGTTTGAGGCGAAGGGCGGTGGACGTCCTCGGCATCTGGGACGTCACCAGCGCCTTCGCCCGAATTAGGGCACAGCTCCGGTCACGTTAGATGACCGGGCTGCTATCTGGTACCGGTGGCAACTTAAACGCCACGAAACAGCCCCGAGACCGACCTCCGATTCGTTGTTCGCTCCGCCAAAGGTCATTCTCGGCGTCTGACCGAGCAGCGGCGCCTCCACCAGCTAGGACGCCCACGGGGCCTCGCGACGACCGGCAACACTCGGAGGATTCACCGTCGACAGGGGCTGAGGCGGGCAATCATTCGATCCGATTCCCGAAGAGTCACGTTCAGCTGTCGGACCAGTCCAGGGTGTCCCAGTGAGTGGACACTCGAGTCAAGCTGTCGGGTTATCGAGACTAAAATTTTGGAGCACAAGGAGTAATTCAGCCAGAGGCACGGTGGGAGGCGGCATAACGGCGGGCGTTCGGCGGAAATGTTCGGCACGCGCCGTGAACCTTCGTCAATTAGCCCCGGGGAGGGGATCATTCGGTCAGCTCACGAGAGACGAGACGACGTACGAGACCTTTCGCGACGAGCAGTCATCGGCAGCGGACGTGCGAAATTTGGACCAGCAGTGAGGACTAGACGTGTCGGCCGCCGCCTTTCCGGAGAAGGACGTGTTTTCCAGAGCAATTTCGAGAGCCAGGGCCAGTGAGGGCTTCGTAAGTACCCGCTCGTCGGGTTTTGTTCCCCTTCTTTCGTCAGGAAGCGGCGGAAGAATTTACTTTCCTGTGATTCGAAGATTCAAAATTGTGTTATATAAAATTGTCGATTACCTCGTATTAAATATTTCTCGTGTGTGGGGCCCTGGGAGGGGACCTGTTCTCGCGGAGGGTCCACCCCGTTAGTTTAATTCTTAGAATAATATCGCTGTCGCCTGCCTGCTGTTGTTTGTTATAATTAAGTTAGAAAATTAGGTCGGCCTTCCCGTAGAGTCACACGCAATAGATCCGGTCACTCCCGATTTCCTTTAGAACAATACTCCGGCTATCGAGCGATAACTACGATTTTCATTCGAGTAAATTCCACTGAGCTCTCCCGTTTTTCAATAGCCCGATTTTTCTTCCCCAAATTCCGTTATTACCTGGATCTTTCAGGCGGCAGGCGACTTTTCCGTAGTTTAGTATTAGTGAGAATTGTGTGTGAGTCGGGAGCACGGAGAGCGCCCGTGATAATTAGCTGTCGAGTCTGTATTCTTTTTTTTTGGTATTTGCTTCGGGACTGTGGCTGTCGTGCCGGTGGAGCGATTCCCAGGGAACGCCCGGCTATTTAGTCTCGCCAACTTAAGCCAAGTCCCGTGCGCGTTGGATCCTAAATCCAAACGTCCTGCGAATTAGATTGTGACTTATGAGTCGAAGAATTTGAGCGTGTGTGTCCGAGATAGTGCGCCTAATTTAAGTATATTTGTTTCTCTTTGGACATTATGTTCCGTCCTTATTTGCGATCTGTGTGAGAGTAATTGGCGCGTTTGAGGCTGTCGTCCTCGTAATTTCGCCCGAATTAAGTTTATTATTTTGTCTGATTATCCACCTGGTTATTGTAAAGCTGCGGGACGCTTGTTTGAGGGTCAGTCGGTCCGGCCGACCAACCGTGCCGACTGTTCGAGCCCGATTTTCGCGGACTAAAATCCTGAATAAACCCGATTACATTTTTTTTCATTTTATTTCAAGCTGTCAGTGTTGCAATTATTCGGCCCCGCCCCTCTACCGTTCAGAGCTGAGCTAGCGGTTTTCAGCCGCCACGATTTTCCTGCTGTCATCTTTACCGAGTTAGCGGCCGAGTCAAATCGGTGACATTTTCTAAGGGTCACCTCGTGGTGGCTGGCGCCCGTGAGGACAGCGTGGAGATCGACGGCGAAGGTGATCGGGAGAACGAAAATCTCGGTTACAACACATCTTTCAGTATTGCGCGATCACGCGCAGTGGCATTAAACGATGTTTTTTATTTTTTTCATACCGAAAATTGCATTTGCGCAGATTTTCATTATCATAATCGTGATCAGCAGGTCAAAATACGTTAGTATACCAAATTTCAGATCGATCGGAGGTATGCGCTTTTCGGAAGTACACCCCAGACATCAAAGACATTCCTATGTAAGTTGTGTAAAAAGTTTTCACCATAAAATTCGTAAGTAATACATAAATGTTTTTCAAGAAAAGCATAATGTTTCTGATAACTAGTGGTGCTTAACCGCACCATGTTCCGTAGCTTTACAAATAGGTTTTCGACCTTAGTGTTGATAGACTGTACATAATAAAGTACATTAGTAAGTTTTGCACAGAGAGACCAACGTTCGTTGCGTCTAGTAAATGCCGACGTAAGTCGACATTGAATATGCGCAAATAGCTTAAGGCGGAATATACACCGGTACATCCGAAAAAAAGTAAATTTACGGAATATTGTTTTCAGGAAAACTAATAAAATTATCAAATTAAAAGTTTTTCTATTTAGAAATATATGGGGCATTCCATACCAACCGAGACTACCTCTATTTCGCGGGTTGTCTAAAAATAATCAAATTTATTCTCAATGTTCTTTAGGATGTTCTGAAAGTCGTCAAAATTCTTCAAATTTTAAATCTCATTCATTATTGATCCAATAATAAATATCGATTATATTTATTTGTATTTCCTACGATTTGCTGTGCTTTGAAAAATACCCATCACTGAAAAAATGTATCTCGACACTTATTTCGACCTAAAATTTATTTTAGGTTTTTGAATGTACTTTTTTATATTTTTTTCCGAGGCTTCCCAAGATAGATATCATGTATTTTCAGGCAAAATAATAAAGTAATATTTTCTTCGTTGACTGTAAATTTTTCAGCAAAAAAAAATTGTCCAAATCACCGAAGAAGATATTATTTTATTATTTTACCTAAAAAGACATGATATTTATCTTGGGTAGCCTCGGAAAAAATATAAAAAAGTACATTCAAAAACCTGAAACTTATGTCGACAAATTTTTTTAGTAATGGATATTTTTCAAAACACAACAAATCTTAGGAAACACATATAAAAATAATCGATATTTATTATTAGATGATTTATAAGATTTTTAATTTGAAAAAATTTAACGACCTTCAGAACATCCTAGAGAACACTGAGAAAAAATATGAATGTTTTTAGACATCCCGCGAAATAGAGATGGTCTCGGTTGGTATAGAATGCCCCATATATTTCCAAAGACGATTTGAATTGTTTTCGTTAAAAAAAGTTGCAAATGCCCGTACTACAGAAGTCGAAAGGTAATTTTTCAAAAGCAGCCAAGTGTATATTCTCCTTAATAACAGCTAATTAACGCAAAAGGTAGCTATTAGCGCCAAGCAGCAGTATGCGCTTGTAATAAGTTGATTAGGCCTTCTGGGGATACAACTTTCCATTCGATTAATAAATAGCAAAACGAAAAACAAATATCGAATGGTAAAACAAAAACGCGCCGTGTTATCTACTGCAAAGTGGTGTGGAAACGATAACGATACCAAGGCACTCGCGGTAACTCCATAAGTGCCTGGAAAAAAAATCGTCATTACTAGGGCCGGGAAGTTCGCGACGATTCCCCATGGCAAGACCGTAAGCCACTCGGAAAACTCGACGCGATTCGATTGTTTTCCGGACTTAAAATATTTTTGCTGCTGGCGGACTTAGAAAAAAATCGTATCTGTGAAACTCTGACAAATTTCGCCTTCTATCGCGGAAACTTTTAAATGCCTAAATTTATCGTACTTACAGTATGACCCATGAATCGTTTTTATTCTCCCTTCGGCGCATGATAGGAATAGACAACAACAAATTTCCGCAGTTTCTCGAATTAAAAACTGCGCTGATTGTCCCTCATAGCTTTATAACTCGATTGAGTTGAGCCATGTGACTCAGCGAGTAATAATCGGTGCCGGAGGAAGTGCAAGATTTGGTACAATTTTCTTGAACACTGCACATCTAGACGGGCACTTCAGAAATATTTTCTTCGCCTCAGTTGATACACGATCGACCTTCGTCGTATCATTTCGAATTTTTTGCGCAACTCTGTGCAAGTCATATGCAAGCCCCAGGAAATCTAGCGACCGGCCGAATGACCGAAAAAACGACGGGTCGTTCAATGCAAAAAAAATTGAAAATATTCTTGATTCGTCGTTTCTTCGTCACCAAAAAACGGAAAACAACCGTCGAAACGACCGTTTCAATAATTTGTTACCGGTTGTTTTTTCAGTGAACACTAGGGTTTGCTAGGGCTTGCATATGACTTGCACAGAGTTGCGCAAAAAATTCGAAATGAATACGACGAAGTCGATCGAGTAGCAACTGAGGTGACGAAAATATTTCTGAAGTGCCCATCTAGATGTGCAGTGTTCAAGGAAATTGCACCAAACCTTGCACTTCTAACGGCACCGATTATCACTAGCTGGGGCACATGGCTCAACGCAATCGATTTATAAAGCTATGCGGGACAATCAGCGCAGTTTTTAATTCGAGAACCCGCGGAAATTTGTTGTTGTCTATTCCGATCATGCGCCGAAGGGAGAATAAAAACTATTCATGGGTCATACTGTAAGTACGTTAAATTTAGATCTTTAAAAGTTTCCGCGATAGAAGGTGGAATTTGTCAGAGTTCCACAGATACGATTTTTTCTAAGTATGCGCCGGCAGCAAAAATATTCTAAGTCCGGAAAACAATCGAATCGCTCCGAGTTTTCCGAGCGGCTTACGGTCTTGCCATGGGGAATCGTCGCGAACTTCCCGGCCCTAGTCATTACAGACCAAGCTAGAAATTCGATTCAGAAAGGTCTGAATCGATCTAGCTAGTCGCCTCGAGGTCGATTTTTTACCCGGAAAGTGTTAACAGCTGAGCGGCCGGGGCTCCTCGCTTCGTCTCGAGGCCCGCGACGAGCCAACGCAAATGACAATTTTTTTTTTTTTTTTTTTTTTTTAAACAGCATATTGGTGGACATGCCAAGATATGCCTTTTTGTGAAAAAAGGCAATTTATAAAAAATCACCCCTAAGTGTTTAACCACATTGGGGTGAAAAAAAAAAAAAAGTCATTTCAGACCAAGCTAGAAATCCGATTCAGAAGATTCTGAATCGATCTAGCTAGTCGTCTCGAGGTCGATTTTTACCCGGAAAGTGTTAACAGCTGAGCGGCCGGGGCTCCTCGCTTCGTCTCGAGGCCCGCGACGAGCCAACGCAAATGGCAATTTTTTTTTTTTTTTTTTTTTTTTTTCCACAGCATATTGGTGGACATGCCAAGATATGCCTTTTTGTGAAAAAAGGCAATTTATAAAAAATCACCCCTAAGTGTTTAACCACATTGGGGTGAAAAAAAAAAAGTCATTTCAGACCAAGCTAGAAATTCGATTCAGAAGATTCTGAATCGATCTAGCTAGTCGCCTCGAGGTCGATTTTTTCAAAATCACCCCCAAGTGTTTAACCCCACGGGGGTGAAAAAAATCGAAAAAAATCGTAATTTCAGACCAAGCTAGAAATCCGATTCAGAAGATTCTGAATCGATCTAGCTGGTCGCCTCGAGGTCGATTTTTTCAAAATCACCCCTAAGTGTTTTACCCCACGGGGGTGAAAAAAATCGAAAAAAATCGTAATTTCAGACCAAGCTAGAAATTCGATTCAGAAGATTCTGAATCGATCTAGCTAGTCGCCTCGAGGTCGATTTTTTCAAAATCACCCCTAAGTGTTTAACCCCACGGGGGTGAAAAAAATCGAAAAAAATCGTAATTTCAGACCAAGCTAGAAATTCGATTCAGAAGATTCTGAATCGATCTAGCTAGTCGCCTCGAGGTCGATTTTTGACCCGGAAAGTGTTAACAGCTGAGCGGCCGGGGCTCCTCGCTTCGTCTCGAGGCCCGCGACGAGCCAACGCAAATGACAATTTTTTTTTTTTTTTTTTTTTTTTTTTTTCACAGCATATTGGTGGACATGCCAAGATATGCCTTTTTGTGAAAAAAGGCAACTTATAAAAAATCACCCCTAAGTGTTTAACCACATTGGGGTGAAAAAAAAAAAAAAAAAGTCATTTCAGACCAAGCTAGAAATCCGATTCAGAAGATTCTGAATTGATCTAGCTGGTCCCCTCGAGGTCGATTTTTTCAAAATCACCCCTAAGTGTTTAACCCCACGGGGGTGAAAAAAATCGAAAAAAATCGTAATTTCAGACCAAGCTAGAAATCCGATTCAGAAGATTCTGAATCGATCTAGCTGGTCGCCTCGAGGTCGATTTTTTCAAAATCACCCCTAAGTGTTTTACCCCACGGGGGTGAAAAAAATCGAAAAAAAATCGTAATTTCAGACCAAGCTAGAAATTCGATTCAGAAGATTCTGAATCGATCTAGCTAGTCGCCTCGAGGTCGATTTTTGACCCGGCAAGTGTCAACAGCTGAGCGGCCGGGGCTCCTCGCTTCGTCTCGAGGCCCGCTACGAGCCAACGCAAATGACAATTTTTTTTTTTTTTTTTTTTTTTTTTTTTTTCCACAGCATATTGGTGGACATGCCAAGATATGCCTTTTTGTGAAAAAAGGCAATTTATAAAAAAATCACCCCTAAGTGTTTAACCACATTGGGGTGAAAAAAAAAAAAAAATGTCATTTCAGACCAAGCTAGAAATCCGATTCAGAAGATTCTGAATCGATCTAGCTGGTCGCCTCGAGGTCGATTTTTTCAAAATCACCCCTAAGTGTTTTACCCACCGGGGGTGAAAAAAATCGAAAAAAATCGTAATTTCAGACCAAGCTAGAAATTCGATTCAGAAGATTCTGAATCGATCTAGCTAGTCGCCTCGAGGTCGATTTTTTCAAAATCACCCCTAAGTGTTTAACCCCACGGGGGTGAAAAAAATCGAAAAAAATCGTAATTTCAGACCAAGCTAGAAATTCGATTCAGAAGATTCTGAATCGATCTAGCTAGTCGCCTCGAGGTCGATTTTTGACCCGGAAAGTGTTAACAGCTGAGCGGCCGGGGCTCCTCGCTTCGTCTCGAGGCCCGCGACGAGCCAACGCAAATGACAATTTTTTTTTTTTTTTTTTTTTTTTTTTTTCACAGCATATTGGTGGACATGCCAAGATATGCCTTTTTGTGAAAAAAGGCAACTTATAAAAAATCACCCCTAAGTGTTTAACCACATTGGGGTGAAAAAAAAAAAAAAAAAGTCATTTCAGACCAAGCTAGAAATCCGATTCAGAAGATTCTGAATCGATCTAGCTGGTCCCCTCGAGGTCGATTTTTTCAAAATCACCCCTAAGTGTTTAACCCCACGGGGGTGCAAAAAATCGAAAAAATCGTAATTTCAGACCAAGCTAGAAATCCGATTCAGAAGATTCTGAATCGATCTAGCTGGTCGCCTCGAGGTCGATTTTTTCAAAATCACCCCTAAGTGTTTAACCACATTGGGGTGAAAAAAAAAAAAAAAATGTCATTTCAGACCAAGCTAGAAATCCGATTCAGAAGATTATGAATCGATCTAGCTGGTCCCCTCGAGGTCGATTTTTTCAAAATCACCCCTAAGTGTTTAACCCCACGGGGGTGAAAAAAATCGAAAAAAATCGTAATTTCAAACCAAGCTAGAAATTCGATTCAGAAGATTCTGAATCGATCTAGCTAGTCGCCTCGAGGTCGATTTTTTCAAAATCACCCCTAAGTGTTTAACCCCACGGGGGTGAAAAAAATCGAAAAAAATGGTAATTTCAGACCAAGCTAGAAATCCGATTGAGAAGATTCTGAATCGATCTAGCTGGTCGCCTCGAGGTCGATTTTTTCAAAATCACCCCTAAGTGTTTAACCACATTGGGGTGAAAAAAAAAAAAAAAAGTCATTTCAGACCAAGCTAGAAATCCGATTCAGAAGATTCTGAATCGATCTAGCTGGTCCCCTCGAGGTCGATTTTTTCAAAATCACCCCTAAGTGTTTAACCCCACGGGGGTGAAAAAAATCGAAAAAAATCGTAATTTCAGACCAAGCTAGAAATCCGATTCAGAAGATTCTGAATCGATCTAGCAGGTCGCCTCGAGGTCGATTTTTTCAAAATCACCCCTAAGTGTTTAACCACATTGGGGTGAAAAAAAAAAAAAAAATGTCATTTCAGACCAAGCTAGAAATCCGATTCAGAAGATTCTGAATCGATCTAGCTGGTCCCCTCGAGGTCGATTTTTTCAAAATCACCCCTAAGTGTTTAACCCCACGGGGGTGAAAAAAATCGAAAAAAATCGTAATTTCAGACCAAGCTAGAAATTCGATTCTGAAGATTCTGAATCGATCTAGCTAGTCGCCTCGAGGTCGATTTTTGACCCGGAAAGTGTTAACAGCTGAGCGGCCGGGGCTCCTCGCTTCGTCTCGAGGCCCGCGACGAGCCAACGCAAATGACAATTTTTTTTTTTTTTTTTTTTTTTCCACAGCATATTGGTGGACATGCCAAGATATGCCTTTTTGTGAAAAAAGGCAATTTATAAAAAATCACCCCTAAGTGTTTAACCACATTGGGGTGAAAAAAAAAAAAAAAGTCATTTCAGACCAAGCTAGAAATCCGATTTAGAAGATTCTGAATCGATCTAGCTGGTCCCCTCGAGGTCGATTTTTTCAAAATCACCCCTAAGTGTTTAACCACATTGGGGTGAAAAAAAAAAAAAAAGTCATTTCAGACTAAGCTAGAAATCCGATTCAGAAGATTCTGAATCGATCTAGCTGGTCCCCTCGAGGTCGATTTTTTCAAAATCACCCCTAAGTGTTTAACCACATTGGGGTGAAAAAAAAAAAAGTCATTTCAGACCAAGCTAGAAATTCGATTCAGAAGATTCTGAATCGATCTAGCTAGTCGCCTCGAGGTCGATTTTTGACCCGGAAAGTGTTAACAGCTGAGCGGCCGGGGCTCCTCGCTTCGTCTCGAGGCCCGCGACGAGCCAACGCAAATGACTTTTTTTTTTTTTTTTTTTTTTTTTTTCCACAGCATATTGGTGGACATGCCAAGATATGCCTTTTTGTGAAAAAAGGCAACTTATAAAAAATCACCCCTAAGTGTTTAACCACATTGGGGTGAAAAAAAAAAAAAAAAGTCATTTCAGACCAAGCTAGAAATCCGATTCAGAAGATTCTGAATCGATCTAGCTGGTCCCCTCGAGGTCGATTTTTTCAAAATCACCCCTAAGTGTTTAACCCCACGGGGGTGAAAAAAATCGAAAAAAATCGTAATTTTAGACCAAGCTAGAAATTCGATTCAGAAGATTCTGAATCGATCTAGCTAGTCGCCTCGAGGTCGATTTTTGACCCGGAAAGTGTTAACAGCTGAGCGGCCGGGGCTCCTCGCTTCGTCTCGAGGCCCGCGACGAGCCAACGCAAATGACTTTTTTTTTTTTTTTTTTTTTTTTTTTTCCACAGCATATTGGTGGACATGCCAAGATATGCCTTTTTGTGAAAAAAGGCAATTTATAAAAAAATCACCCCTAAGTATTTAACCCCACGGGGGTGAAAAAAATCGAAAAAAATCGTAATTTCAGACCAAGCTAGAAATTCGATTCAGAAGATTCTGAATCGATCTAGCTAGTCGCCTCGAGGTCGATTTTTGACCCGGAAAGTGTTAACAGCTGAGCGGCCGGGGTTCCTCGCTTCGTCTCGAGGCCCGCGACGAGCCAACGCAAATGACTTTTTTTTTTTTTTTTTTTTTTTTTTTTCCACAGCATATTGGTGGACATGCCAAGATATGCCTTTTTGTGAAAAAAGGCAACTTATAAAAAATCACCCCTAAGTGTTTAACCACATTGGGGTGAAAAAAAAAAAAAAAAAAGTCATTTCAGACCAAGCTAGAAATCCGATTCAGAAGATTCTGAATCGATCTAGCTGGTCCCCTCGAGGTCGATTTTTTCAAAATCACCCCTAAGTGTTTAACCCCACGGGGGTGAAAAAAATCGAAAAAAATCGTAATTTCAGACCAAGCTAGAAATTCGATTCAGAAGATTCTGAATCGATCTAGCTAGTCGCCTCGAGGTCGATTTTTGACCCGGAAAGTGTTAACAGCTGAGCGGCCGGGGCTCCTCGCTTCGTCTCGAGGCCCGCGACGAGCCAACGCAAATGACAATTTTTTTTTTTTTTTTTTTTTTTTTTTTTCACAGCATATTGGTGGACATGCCAAGATATGCCTTTTTGTGAAAAAAGGCAACTTATAAAAAATCACCCCTAAGTGTTTAACCACATTGGGGTGAAAAAAAAAAAAAAAAAGTCATTTCAGACCAAGCTAGAAATCCGATTCAGAAGATTCTGAATCGATCTAGCTGGTCCCCTCGAGGTCGATTTTTTCAAAATCACCCCTAAGTGTTTAACCCCACGGGGGTGCAAAAAATCGAAAAAATCGTAATTTCAGACCAAGCTAGAAATCCGATTCAGAAGATTCTGAATCGATCTAGCTGGTCGCCTCGAGGTCGATTTTTTCAAAATCACCCCTAAGTGTTTAACCACATTGGGGTGAAAAAAAAAAAAAAAATGTCATTTCAGACCAAGCTAGAAATCCGATTCAGAAGATTATGAATCGATCTAGCTGGTCCCCTCGAGGTCGATTTTTTCAAAATCACCCCTAAGTGTTTAACCCCACGGGGGTGAAAAAAATCGAAAAAAATCGTAATTTCAAACCAAGCTAGAAATTCGATTCAGAAGATTCTGAATCGATCTAGCTAGTCGCCTCGAGGTCGATTTTTTCAAAATCACCCCTAAGTGTTTAACCCCACGGGGGTGAAAAAAATCGAAAAAAATGGTAATTTCAGACCAAGCTAGAAATCCGATTGAGAAGATTCTGAATCGATCTAGCTGGTCGCCTCGAGGTCGATTTTTTCAAAATCACCCCTAAGTGTTTAACCACATTGGGGTGAAAAAAAAAAAAAAAAGTCATTTCAGACCAAGCTAGAAATCCGATTCAGAAGATTCTGAATCGATCTAGCTGGTCCCCTCGAGGTCGATTTTTTCAAAATCACCCCTAAGTGTTTAACCCCACGGGGGTGAAAAAAATCGAAAAAAATCGTAATTTCAGACCAAGCTAGAAATCCGATTCAGAAGATTCTGAATCGATCTAGCAGGTCGCCTCGAGGTCGATTTTTTCAAAATCACCCCTAAGTGTTTAACCACATTGGGGTGAAAAAAAAAAAAAAAATGTCATTTCAGACCAAGCTAGAAATCCGATTCAGAAGATTCTGAATCGATCTAGCTGGTCCCCTCGAGGTCGATTTTTTCAAAATCACCCCTAAGTGTTTAACCCCACGGGGGTGAAAAAAATCGAAAAAAATCGTAATTTCAGACCAAGCTAGAAATTCGATTCTGAAGATTCTGAATCGATCTAGCTAGTCGCCTCGAGGTCGATTTTTGACCCGGAAAGTGTTAACAGCTGAGCGGCCGGGGCTCCTCGCTTCGTCTCGAGGCCCGCGACGAGCCAACGCAAATGACAATTTTTTTTTTTTTTTTTTTTTTTCCACAGCATATTGGTGGACATGCCAAGATATGCCTTTTTGTGAAAAAAGGCAATTTATAAAAAATCACCCCTAAGTGTTTAACCACATTGGGGTGAAAAAAAAAAAAAAAGTCATTTCAGACCAAGCTAGAAATCCGATTTAGAAGATTCTGAATCGATCTAGCTGGTCCCCTCGAGGTCGATTTTTTCAAAATCACCCCTAAGTGTTTAACCACATTGGGGTGAAAAAAAAAAAAAAAGTCATTTCAGACTAAGCTAGAAATCCGATTCAGAAGATTCTGAATCGATCTAGCTGGTCCCCTCGAGGTCGATTTTTTCAAAATCACCCCTAAGTGTTTAACCACATTGGGGTGAAAAAAAAAAAAAGTCATTTCAGACCAAGCTAGAAATTCGATTCAGAAGATTCTGAATCGATCTAGCTAGTCGCCTCGAGGTCGATTTTTGACCCGGAAAGTGTTAACAGCTGAGCGGCCGGGGCTCCTCGCTTCGTCTCGAGGCCCGCGACGAGCCAACGCAAATGACTTTTTTTTTTTTTTTTTTTTTTTTTTTCCACAGCATATTGGTGGACATGCCAAGATATGCCTTTTTGTGAAAAAAGGCAACTTATAAAAAATCACCCCTAAGTGTTTAACCACATTGGGGTGAAAAAAAAAAAAAAAAGTCATTTCAGACCAAGCTAGAAATCCGATTCAGAAGATTCTGAATCGATCTAGCTGGTCCCCTCGAGGTCGATTTTTTCAAAATCACCCCTAAGTGTTTAACCCCACGGGGGTGAAAAAAATCGAAAAAAATCGTAATTTTAGACCAAGCTAGAAATTCGATTCAGAAGATTCTGAATCGATCTAGCTAGTCGCCTCGAGGTCGATTTTTGACCCGGAAAGTGTTAACAGCTGAGCGGCCGGGGCTCCTCGCTTCGTCTCGAGGCCCGCGACGAGCCAACGCAAATGACTTTTTTTTTTTTTTTTTTTTTTTTTTTTCCACAGCATATTGGTGGACATGCCAAGATATGCCTTTTTGTGAAAAAAGGCAATTTATAAAAAAATCACCCCTAAGTATTTAACCCCACGGGGGTGAAAAAAATCGAAAAAAATCGTAATTTCAGACCAAGCTAGAAATTCGATTCAGAAGATTCTGAATCGATCTAGCTAGTCGCCTCGAGGTCGATTTTTGACCCGGAAAGTGTTAACAGCTGAGCGGCCGGGGTTCCTCGCTTCGTCTCGAGGCCCGCGACGAGCCAACGCAAATGACTTTTTTTTTTTTTTTTTTTTTTTTTTTTCCACAGCATATTGGTGGACATGCCAAGATATGCCTTTTTGTGAAAAAAGGCAACTTATAAAAAATCACCCCTAAGTGTTTAACCACATTGGGGTGAAAAAAAAAAAAAAAAAAGTCATTTCAGACCAAGCTAGAAATCCGATTCAGAAGATTCTGAATCGATCTAGCTGGTCCCCTCGAGGTCGATTTTTTCAAAATCACCCCTAAGTGTTTAACCCCACGGGGGTGAAAAAAATCGAAAAAAATCGTAATTTTAGACCAAGCTAGAAATTCGATTCAGAAGATTCTGAATCGATCTAGCTAGTCGCCTCGAGGTCGATTTTTGACCCGGAAAGTGTTAACAGCTGAGCGGCCGGGGCTCCTCGCTTCGTCTCGAGGCCCGCGACGAGCCAACGCAAATTACATTTTTTTTTTTTTTTTTTTTTTTTCCACAGCATATTGGTGGACATGCCAAGATATGCCTTTTTGTGAAAAAGGCAATTTATAAAAAAATCACCCCTAAGTATTTAACCCCACGGGGGTGAAAAAAATCGAAAAAAATCGTAATTTCAGACCAAGCTAGAAATTCGATTCAGAAGATTCTGAATCGATCTAGCTGGTCCCCTCGAGGTCGATTTTTTCAAAATCACCCCTAAGTGTTTAACCCCACGGGGGTGAAAAAAATCGAAAAAAATCGTAATTTCAGACCAAGCTAGAAATCCGATTCAGAAGATTCTGAATCGATCTAGCTGGTCGCCTCGAGGTCGATTTTTTCAAAATCACCCCTAAGTGTTTAACCACATTGGGGTGAAAAAAAAAAAAAAGTCATTTTAGACCAAGCTAGAAATCCGATTCAGAAGATTCTGAATCGATCTAGCTGGTCCCCTCGAGGTCGATTCTTTCAAAATCACCCCTAAGTGTTTAACCCCACGGGGGTGAAAAAAATCGAAAAAATCGTAATTTCAGACCAAGCTAGAAATCCGATTCAGAAGATTCTGAATCGATCTAGCAGGTCGCCTCGAGGTCGATTTTTTCAAAATCACCCCTAAGTGTTTAACCACATTGGGGTGAAAAAAAAAAAAAATGTCATTTCAGACCAAGCTAGAAATCCGATTCAGAAGATTCTGAATCGATCTAGCTGGTCCCCTCGAGGTCGATTTTTTCAAAATCACCCCTAAGTGTTTAACCCCACGGGGGTGAAAAAAATCGAAAAAAATCGTAATTTCAGACCAAGCTAGAAATCCGATTCAGAAGATTCTGAATCGATCTAGCTGGTCGCCTCGAGGTCGATTTTTTTCAAAATCACCCCTAAGTGTTTAACCACATTGGGGTGAAAAAAAAAAAAAAAATGTCATTTCAGACCAAGCTATAAATCCGACTCAGAAGATTCTGAATCGATCTAGCTGGTCCCCTCGAGGTCGATTTTTTCAAAATCACCCCTGAGTGTTTAACCCCACGGGGGTGAAAAAAATCGTAATTTCAGACCAAGGTAGAAATCCGATTCAGAAGATTCTGAATCGATCTAGCAGGTCGCCTCGAGGTCGATTTTTTCAAAATCACCCCTAAGTGTTTAACCACATTGGGGTGAAAAAAAAAAAAAAAAAAGTCATTTCAGACCAAGCTAGAAATCCGATTCAGAAGATTCTGAATCGATCTAGCTGGTCCCCTCGAGGTCGATTTTTTCAAAATCACCCCTAAGTGTTTAACCCCACGGGGGTGAAAAAAATCGAAAAAAATCGTAATTTCAGACCAAGCTAGAAATTCGATTCTGAAGATTCTGAATCGATCTAGCTAGTCGCCTCGAGGTCGATTTTTGACCCGGAAAGTGTTAACAGCTGAGCGGCCGGGGCTCCTCGCTTCGTCTCGAGGCCCGCGACGAGCCAACGCAAATGACAATTTTTTTTTTTTTTTTTTTTTTTTTCCACAGCATATTGGTGGACATGCCAAGATATGCCTTTTTGTGAAAAAAGGCAATTTATAAAAAATCACCCCTAAGTGTTTAACCACATTGGGGTGAAAAAAAAAAAAAAAGTCATTTCAGACCAAGCTAGAAATCCGATTTAGAAGATTCTGAATCGATCTAGCTGGTCCCCTCGAGGTCGATTTTTTCAAAATCACCCCTAAGTGTTTAACCACATTGGGGTGAAAAAAAAAAAAAAAGTCATTTCAGACCAAGCTAGAAATCCGATTCAGAAGATTCTGAATCGATCTAGCTGGTCCCCTCGAGGTCGATTTTTTCAAAATCACCCCTAAGTGTTTAACCCCACGGGGGTGAAAAAAATCGAAAAAAATCGTAATTTCAGACCAAGCTAGAAATTCGATTCAGAAGATTCTGAATCGATCTAGCTAGTCGCCTCGAGGTCGATTTTTGACCCGGAAAGTGTTAACAGCTGAGCGGCCGGGGCTCCTCGCTTCGTCTCGAGGCCCGCGACGAGCCAACGCAAATGACAATTTTTTTTTTTTTTTTTTTTTTTCCACAGCATATTGGTGGACATGCCAAGATATGCCTTTTTGTGAAAAAAGGCAATTTATAAAAAATCACCCCTAAGTGTTTAACCACATTGGGGTGAAAAAAAAAAAAAAAGTCATTTCAGACCAAGCTAGAAATCCGATTTAGAAGATTCTGAATCGATCTAGCTGGTCCCCTCGAGGTCGATTTTTTCAAAATCACCCCTAAGTGTTTAACCACATTGGGGTGAAAAAAAAAAAAAAAGTCATTTCAGACTAAGCTAGAAATCCGATTCAGAAGATTCTGAATCGATCTAGCTGGTCCCCTCGAGGTCGATTTTTTCAAAATCACCCCTAAGTGTTTAACCACATTGGGGTGAAAAAAAAAAAAAGTCATTTCAGACCAAGCTAGAAATTCGATTCAGAAGATTCTGAATCGATCTAGCTAGTCGCCTCGAGGTCGATTTTTGACCCGGAAAGTGTTAACAGCTGAGCGGCCGGGGCTCCTCGCTTCGTCTCGAGGCCCGCGACGAGCCAACGCAAATGACTTTTTTTTTTTTTTTTTTTTTTTTTTTCCACAGCATATTGGTGGACATGCCAAGATATGCCTTTTTGTGAAAAAAGGCAACTTATAAAAAATCACCCCTAAGTGTTTAACCACATTGGGGTGAAAAAAAAAAAAAAAAGTCATTTCAGACCAAGCTAGAAATCCGATTCAGAAGATTCTGAATCGATCTAGCTGGTCCCCTCGAGGTCGATTTTTTCAAAATCACCCCTAAGTGTTTAACCCCACGGGGGTGAAAAAAATCGAAAAAAATCGTAATTTTAGACCAAGCTAGAAATTCGATTCAGAAGATTCTGAATCGATCTAGCTAGTCGCCTCGAGGTCGATTTTTGACCCGGAAAGTGTTAACAGCTGAGCGGCCGGGGCTCCTCGCTTCGTCTCGAGGCCCGCGACGAGCCAACGCAAATGACTTTTTTTTTTTTTTTTTTTTTTTTTTTTCCACAGCATATTGGTGGACATGCCAAGATATGCCTTTTTGTGAAAAAAGGCAATTTATAAAAAAATCACCCCTAAGTATTTAACCCCACGGGGGTGAAAAAAATCGAAAAAAATCGTAATTTCAGACCAAGCTAGAAATTCGATTCAGAAGATTCTGAATCGATCTAGCTAGTCGCCTCGAGGTCGATTTTTGACCCGGAAAGTGTTAACAGCTGAGCGGCCGGGGTTCCTCGCTTCGTCTCGAGGCCCGCGACGAGCCAACGCAAATGACTTTTTTTTTTTTTTTTTTTTTTTTTTTCCACAGCATATTGGTGGACATGCCAAGATATGCCTTTTTGTGAAAAAAGGCAACTTATAAAAAATCACCCCTAAGTGTTTAACCACATTGGGGTGAAAAAAAAAAAAAAAAAAGTCATTTCAGACCAAGCTAGAAATCCGATTCAGAAGATTCTGAATCGATCTAGCTGGTCCCCTCGAGGTCGATTTTTTCAAAATCACCCCTAAGTGTTTAACCCCACGGGGGTGAAAAAAATCGAAAAAAATCGTAATTTTAGACCAAGCTAGAAATTCGATTCAGAAGATTCTGAATCGATCTAGCTAGTCGCCTCGAGGTCGATTTTTGACCCGGAAAGTGTTAACAGCTGAGCGGCCGGGGCTCCTCGCTTCGTCTCGAGGCCCGCGACGAGCCAACGCAAATTACATTTTTTTTTTTTTTTTTTTTTTTTCCACAGCATATTGGTGGACATGCCAAGATATGCCTTTTTGTGAAAAAGGCAATTTATAAAAAAATCACCCCTAAGTATTTAACCCCACGGGGGTGAAAAAAATCGAAAAAAATCGTAATTTCAGACCAAGCTAGAAATTCGATTCAGAAGATTCTGAATCGATCTAGCTGGTCCCCTCGAGGTCGATTTTTTCAAAATCACCCCTAAGTGTTTAACCCCACGGGGGTGAAAAAAATCGAAAAAAATCGTAATTTCAGACCAAGCTAGAAATCCGATTCAGAAGATTCTGAATCGATCTAGCTGGTCGCCTCGAGGTCGATTTTTTCAAAATCACCCCTAAGTGTTTAACCACATTGGGGTGAAAAAAAAAAAAAAGTCATTTTAGACCAAGCTAGAAATCCGATTCAGAAGATTCTGAATCGATCTAGCTGGTCCCCTCGAGGTCGATTCTTTCAAAATCACCCCTAAGTGTTTAACCCCACGGGGGTGAAAAAAATCGAAAAAATCGTAATTTCAGACCAAGCTAGAAATCCGATTCAGAAGATTCTGAATCGATCTAGCAGGTCGCCTCGAGGTCGATTTTTTCAAAATCACCCCTAAGTGTTTAACCACATTGGGGTGAAAAAAAAAAAAAATGTCATTTCAGACCAAGCTAGAAATCCGATTCAGAAGATTCTGAATCGATCTAGCTGGTCCCCTCGAGGTCGATTTTTTCAAAATCACCCCTAAGTGTTTAACCCCACGGGGGTGAAAAAAATCGAAAAAAATCGTAATTTCAGACCAAGCTAGAAATCCGATTCAGAAGATTCTGAATCGATCTAGCTGGTCGCCTCGAGGTCGATTTTTTTCAAAATCACCCCTAAGTGTTTAACCACATTGGGGTGAAAAAAAAAAAAAAAATGTCATTTCAGACCAAGCTATAAATCCGACTCAGAAGATTCTGAATCGATCTAGCTGGTCCCCTCGAGGTCGATTTTTTCAAAATCACCCCTGAGTGTTTAACCCCACGGGGGTGAAAAAAATCGTAATTTCAGACCAAGGTAGAAATCCGATTCAGAAGATTCTGAATCGATCTAGCAGGTCGCCTCGAGGTCGATTTTTTCAAAATCACCCCTAAGTGTTTAACCACATTGGGGTGAAAAAAAAAAAAAAAAAGTCATTTCAGACCAAGCTAGAAATCCGATTCAGAAGATTCTGAATCGATCTAGCTGGTCCCCTCGAGGTCGATTTTTTCAAAATCACCCCTAAGTGTTTAACCCCACGGGGGTGAAAAAAATCGAAAAAAATCGTAATTTCAGACCAAGCTAGAAATTCGATTCTGAAGATTCTGAATCGATCTAGCTAGTCGCCTCGAGGTCGATTTTTGACCCGGAAAGTGTTAACAGCTGAGCGGCCGGGGCTCCTCGCTTCGTCTCGAGGCCCGCGACGAGCCAACGCAAATGACAATTTTTTTTTTTTTTTTTTTTTTTTTCCACAGCATATTGGTGGACATGCCAAGATATGCCTTTTTGTGAAAAAAGGCAATTTATAAAAAATCACCCCTAAGTGTTTAACCACATTGGGGTGAAAAAAAAAAAAAAAGTCATTTCAGACCAAGCTAGAAATCCGATTTAGAAGATTCTGAATCGATCTAGCTGGTCCCCTCGAGGTCGATTTTTTCAAAATCACCCCTAAGTGTTTAACCACATTGGGGTGAAAAAAAAAAAAAAAGTCATTTCAGACCAAGCTAGAAATCCGATTCAGAAGATTCTGAATCGATCTAGCTGGTCCCCTCGAGGTCGATTTTTTCAAAATCACCCCTAAGTGTTTAACCCCACGGGGGTGAAAAAAATCGAAAAAAATCGTAATTTCAGACCAAGCTAGAAATTCGATTCAGAAGATTCTGAATCGATCTAGCTAGTCGCCTCGAGGTCGATTTTTGACCCGGAAAGTGTTAACAGCTGAGCGGCCGGGGCTCCTCGCTTCGTCTCGAGGCCCGCGACGAGCCAACGCAAATGACTTTTTTTTTTTTTTTTTTTTTTTTTTTTCCACAGCATATTGGTGGACATGCCAAGATATGCCTTTTTGTGAAAAAAGGCAATTTATAAAAAAATCACCCCTAAGTATTTAACCCCACGGGGGTGAAAAAAATCGAAAAAAATCGTAATTTCAGACCAAGCTAGAAATTCGATTCAGAAGATTCTGAATCGATCTAGCTAGTCGCCTCGAGGTCGATTTTTTCAAAATCACCCCTATGTGTTTAACCCCACGGGGGTGAAAAAAATCGAAAAAAATCGTAATTTCAGACCAAGCTAGAAATCCGATTCAGAAGATTCTGAATCGATCTAGCTGGTCGCCTCGAGGTCGATTTTTTTCAAAATCACCCCTAAGTGTTTAACCACATTGGGGTGAAAAAAAAAAAAAAAATGTCATTTCAGACCAAGCTATAAATCCGACTCAGAAGATTCTGAATCAATCTAGCTGGTCCCCTCGAGGTCGATTTTTTCAAAATCACCCCTGAGTGTTTAACCCCACGGGGGTGAAAAAAATCGTAATTTCAGACCAAGGTAGAAATCCGATTCAGAAGATTCTGAATCGATCTAGCTGGTCCCCTCGAGGTCGATTTTTTCAAAATCACCCCTAAGTGTTTAACCCCACGGGGGTGAAAAAAATCGAAAAAAATCGTAATTTCAGACCAAGCTAGAAATCCGATTCAGAAGATTCTGAATCGATCTAGCTGGTCGCCTCGAGGTCGATTTTTGACCCGGAAAGTGTTAACAGCTGAGCGGCCGGGGCTCCTCGCTTCGTCTCGAGGCCCGCGACGAGCCAACGCAAATGACATTTTTTTTTTTTTTTTTTTTTTTTTTCCACAGCATATTGGTGGACATGCCAAGATATGCCTTTTTGTGAAAAAAGGCAATTTATAAAAAAATCACCCCTAAGTATTTAACCCCACGGGGGTGAAAAAAATCGAAAAAAATCGTAATTTCAGACCAAGCTAGAAATTCGATTCAGAAAATTCTGAATCGATCTAGCTGGTCGCCTCGAGGTCGATTTTTTCGAAATCACCCCTAAGTGTTTAACCCCACGGGGGTGAAAAAAATCGAAAAAAATCGTAATTTCAGACCAAGCTAGAAATCCGATTCAGAAGATTCTGAATCGATCTAGCTGGTCGCCTCGAGGTCGATTTTTTCAAAATCACCCCTAAGTGATTAACCACATTGGGGTGAAAAAAAAAAAAAAAAATGTCATTTCAGACCAAGCTATAAATCCGATTCAGAAGATTCTGAATCGATCTAGCTGGTCCCCTCGAGGTCGATTTTTTCAAAATCACCCCTAAGTGTTTAACCCCACGGGGGTGAAAAATATCGAAAAAAATCGTAATTTCAGACCAAGCTAGAAATTCGATTCAGAAGATTCTGAATCGATCTAGCTGGTCGCCTCGAGGTCGATTTTTTCAAAATCACCCCTAAGTGTTTAACCACATTGGGGTGAAAAAAAAAAAAAATGTCATTTCAGACCAAGCTAGAAATCCGATTCAGAAGATTCTGAATCGATCTAGCTGGTCGCTGGGAGACCGATTTTTGGGAAATCACCCCAAGTGTTTGACTCCATGGGGGTGAAAAAAAAAAAATCATCATTTCGGACCACGCTAGAAATCCGATTCAGAGGATTCTGAATCGATCTAGCTGGTCGCCCGGAGACCGATTTTTGGTAAATCACTCCAAGTGTTAAACAATATTTCACCCCCTGTTAGGGGTGTGTTCCGGAGGTCGGAGGGGGTTCCTGATTTTTTGTGAGTTGCCTATTGTCACTACTAATGATAATCTGAAATAAAATTATGCGCAATATAAAAACTTTAATTGTTCCAAAAATAAAAATATTTCACCCCCTGTTAGGGGTGTGTTCCGGAGGTCGGAGGGGGTTCTTGATTTTTTGTAGGTTGCCTATTGTCACTACTAATAATAATCTGAAATAAAATTGTGCGCAATATTAAAAATGTATTTGTTATAAAAATAACAAGATTTCACCCCCTGTTAGGGGTGTGTTCCGGAGGTCGGAGGGGGTTCCTGATTTTTTGTGGGTTGCCTATTGTCACTACTAATGATAATCTGAAATAAAATTATGCGCAATATAAAAACTTTAATTGTTCTAAAAATAAAAATATTTCACCCCCTGTTAGGGGTGTGTTCCGGAGGTCGGAGGGGGTTCTTGATTTTTTGTAGGTTGCCTATTGTCACTACTAATGATAATCTGAAATAAAATTGTGCGCAATATTAAAAATGTATTTGTTATAAAAATAACAAGATTTCACCCCCTGTTAGGGGTGCGTTCCGGAAGTCGGAGGGGGTTATTGATTTCTTGTAGGTTGCCTATTGTCACTACTAATGATAATCTGAAATAAAATTGTGCGCAATATTAACAAGCAACCCGGTCGCCCCTTCGGGGCGCCGGGTTGTTGTTGGGGGGCTCCGCCCCCCAAACCCCCCGAAAATGACCCTGCGGCAAAAATGTCCCTTCGGGACATTTTTCCCTGGTGTCATTTTAAGGCACTCACGCGGTCGTCGCGCTCCGCGCTCCGCAGGGGGTCGTTTGGACGTCGCGCTTCGCGCTCCGCACAGCGCCGGTCGGACGTCGCGCTTCGCGCTCCGCACGATGCCGTTCGAAAGTCGCGCTTCGCGCTCTACACGGTGGCGTTCGGACGTCGCGCTTCGCGCTCCGCACCGTGCCGTCCGGACGTCGCGCTTTGCGCTCTGCACGATGCCATCCGGACGTCGCACTTCGCGCTCCGCACGATGCCGTTCGGACGTCGCGCTTTGCACTCCGCACGATGCGGTTCGGACTAGAGACGTGAGTGGTATACATGACCAGTAATTTTACGAATAAAAACGGTATGTGACCGGTGTTAAATTTACGACATCGGTAATAAAGTCATATAGTCTCTTAGTGATTAAGAATTCTCGTCAAGATACGGTGAATTTACGAAACAACGTTGCTGTAATTTTACCAAAAAATTCGTTATAGACAGTTTACCATTTTTTATGGTGAATTCACCAACAATAATTTGTAACCGGTCAAACTTACGAGCATTTTTCGTGACCGTATTTTCACAACACAAAGTTTGTAGAAAAAAAATGTGGATAAAAGACGGTAAAGGTACGGTAGTTTCATTGTTATTTTACAAAAAATAAAAATACCGGTATTTTCATATCTATATAATTCTGTGATGTTCAATGTCGGTCATTTTCAAAAAATAAAAAGTCATTCGAATCAATAGAAACTGACCCATAAAATGGTCAATAGAAAATGTGGAGTATAAATTTGATACTCGAATTTTTTTAGTCGATGTTTCATAAAAAAACAACACCGAACGTCGATTAATCGACGAAGATCGGTTTTGTGACGGTCATTTGACCGGCACAAAACCGTTTGGACCGTCACATGACGCTTGTCGAAATGACTGTCATTTTTACTTCGACCAAATAGGCAAAAAATGACGTCACAAAACCGTCAAATGACGGTTATTTCTTGGTCTTCTGAACTGTTATGAAAATTACCGTTATTTCAAATCTCTATGTGTGTCAATCGAAATGAGGTAAAAAAACACGTTGTCTCCAGTAAAAGAGTCTTAGAGCGTCTCGTCTCGGTCGGTAAGGTAGTGGAAATGGACTTGTCTCGAGACGCTATCGTGCCTCTTGAAAAGTCGTAAATCGTCATTAAGTTCTACTTTCTTATTATAGTTAAATCATTTAATAACAAAGTGTAAAGAAGGGTTATCGTTAAAAAAAAAAAAGATATAAGAAATTAATAAAACCGCCCCAGCAGATCGACCAACCACGAAAAATCGGGAGGGACCCACTTGCGCACATTCCGATTGGACACAGACCGATTGGACACATAGGATTGGACACATCAATATTGGACACAAGCCCGATTGGACACATTATTATTGGACACATGCCCGATTGGACACATCAATATTGGACACAAACCCGATTGGACACATTGAGATTGGACGCATGCCCGATTGGACACATGCCCGATTGGACACAAACCCAATTGGACACATCATTATTGGACACAAGCCCGATTGGACACAAAACCGATTGGACACAATCCCGATTGGACACATCAACATTGGACACACGCCCGATTGGACACATCATTATTGGACACAAGCCCGATTGGACACATCAACATTGGACACAAGCCCGATTGGACACATCATTATTGGACACAAGCCCGATTGGACACATGCCCGATTGGACACATGCCCGATTGGACACATGCCCGATTGGACACATGCCCGATTGGACACATGCCCGATTGGACACATGCCCGATTGGACATATGCCCGATTGGACACATGCCCGATTGGACACATGCCCGATTGGACACATGCCCGATTGGACACATGCCCGATTGGACACATGCCCGATTGGACACATGCCCGATTGGACACATGCCCGATTGGACACATGCTCGATTGGACACATGCCCGATTGGACACATACCCGATTGGACACATGCCCGATTGGACACATGCCCGATTGGACACATGCCCGATTGGACGCATGCCCGATTGGACACATGCCCGATTGGACACATGCCCGATTGGACACATGCCCGATTGGACACATGCCCGATTGGACACATGCCCGATTGGACACATGCCCGATTGGACACATGCCCGATTGGACACATGCCCGATTGGACACATGCCCGATTGGACACATGCCCGATTGGACACATGCCCGATTGGACACATGCCCGATTGGACACATGCCCGATTGGACACATGCCCGATTAAACACATGCCCGATTGGACACATGCCCGATTGGACACATGCCTGAATGGACACATGCCCGATTGGACACATGCCCGATTGGACACATGCCCGATTGGACACATGCCCGATTGGACACATGCCCGATTGGACACATGCTCGATTGGACACATGCCCGATTGGACACATACCCGATTGGACACATGCCCGATTGGACACATGCCCGATTGGACACATGCCCGATTGGACGCATGCCCGATTGGACACATGCCCGATTGGACACATGCCCGATTGGACACATGCCCGATTGGACACATGCCCGATTGGACACATGCCCGATTGGACACATGCCCGATTGGACACATGCCCGATTCGACACATGCCCGATTGGACACATGCCCGATTGGACACATGCCCGATTGGACACATGCCCGATTGGACACATGCCCGATTGGACACATGCCCGATTGGACACATGCCCGATTGGACACATGCCCGATTGGAGACATAACGCGAGACAGACAACGTGCTCGCTTCGCTCGCACTCGTTGCTTTTCATTTATTTTTTCTTGTGGCCAATACAGCTATTTAAAATGCGCGCGATACGTGATGTTTCAGTGGCCATGACATCCCGAAATCGACTTTATATCGAAGTCGCTGCCGACCAACCAGAACGCTTGGTTGGCACAGAAGTGCTCGTGATTGGCCCTTATAACGGCTTAAAGTTTCGATAATTCGACTTTCGATGTGTCATGTACTTTTTAAGAGAGGCCTAGCAACAACGCGCTCGCTTCGCTCGCGCTTCTGTTATTTTCACATCGCATCGCTCACTACGACGTGCGCGCTACGCGCGCCCTGTTGGTTCGAATTTGCCGCTCTAAGTTTATGGACCATGACGTAGCTTCAGTATTTCGATATATTCGATTATCGATGCGCCATGTCCTCTTTAAGAGAGCATATATAAAAAATGGTATTCTGTCCTTTCGAGCTCCCCCCCGCCACCGACGCTCGTTCCACGCGCATCCCGCCTTCCTCCCACGATTTCCAGCAGTTACGCATCGAGATGGTGGTCCCGTCCTTATTTCAATGGACTATGTACGGGAGCAAGTCGCTGGTACGCCAAGTTTTTTGCATGCCAGTGACTACAGGGATTTTGCTTGGCAGCATTTGATTTGATTTTATTTTTGAAATTGCCACGAATTTTTGGTTTGATGGGATTGAAATGATTTTATTTTTGAAATTGCCACGAATTTTTGGTTTGGTGGGATTGAAATTGCCACGAACTTTTGGTTTGATGGGATGCCCACTTTTTTTATACTTGGCGTACCAATTTTTGTTTCGAAGAAACATTTTTGGACTGATTTGCTATCTTTTTGAAATTTGACCTCATGAAAACCGACAGTTTTTTAATAGAATAGTAGCAGATTTAATCGTTAGCCTAGCCAGTGAAATATTCTATAAACATATATTCTGAGGACGACGACGTTGTTTAAATGGTAAATCGTTGATAAATATCGAAGCAGTGCCCTTGCCCCGCACCCTTGTTGTATAACGTGAATCCTTGTCGTTGTCATTTTCGCCGTGATGAAATATCGGTCGCTCTCTCGGTCGCTCTCTCGGTCGCTCTCTCGGTCGCTCGCTCGGTCGCTCTCTCGGTCGCTCGCTCGGTCGCTCTCTCGGTCGCTCGCTCGGTCGCTCGCTCGGTCGCTCTCTCGGTCGCTCGCTCGGTCGCTCGTTCGGTCGCTCTCTCGGTCGCTCTCTCGGTCGCTCGCTCGGTCGCTCTCTCGGTCGCTCGCTCGGTCGCTCTCTCGGTCGCTCGCTCGGTCGCTCTCTCGGTCGCTCGCTCGGTCGCTCTCTCGGTCGCTCGCTCGGTCGCTCGCTCGGTCGCTCTCTCGGTCGCTCGCTCGGTCGCTCGCTCGGTCGCTCGTTCGGTCGCTCTCTCGGTCGCTCTCTCGGTCGCTCGCTCGGTCGCTCTCTCGATCGCTCGCTCGGTCGCTCTCTCGGTCGCTCGCTCGGTCGCTCGCTCGGTCGCTCTTTCGGTCGCTCTCTCGGTCGCTCGCTCGGTCGCTCGCTCGGTCGCTCTCTCGGTCGCTCGCTCGGTCGCTCTCTCGGTCGCTCGCTCGGTCGCTCTCTCGGTCGCTCTCTCGGTCGCTCATTCGATCGCGAGCGGAAAAGCCAACTCAGTCGCTCGCTACGCTCGCGACTTCGTTGACTCTCCGCTCGCTCCCTCGTTCGCTCCCTCACTCGCTCCCTCGTTCGCTCCCTCACTCGCTCCCTCGTTCGCTCCCTCACTCGCTCCCTCGTTCGCTCCCTCACTCGCTCCCTCGTTCGCGTCGTCGTCGTCCTCATCGTCGTCGTCGGCGTCCTCGTCGTCGTCGTCGGCGTCCTCGTCGTCTTCGTCGGCGTCCTCGTCGTCGTCCTCGTCATCGTCGTCGGCGTCCTCGTCGTCGTCGTCCTCGTCATCGTCGTCGGCGTCCTCGTCGTCGTCGTCGTCGGCGTCCTCGTCGTCGTCGTAGGTGTCGTCGTAGGCGTCGTCGTAGGCGTCGTTTAAAAATTGAAATAAAATGTAAAATAAAAAAAAAATACAATAACAAAAACGAGTTAATGAATTATTTTTTATTTAAAGCATTTTAAATTTGTGTAGTTGCTTGGGGGAGGCTTCGCCCCCTCCCCACCCCCCAGCGGGGGCTTCGCCCCCTGCACCCCCACCAGGGGGGCTGCGCCCCCCCCCCCCCTGGACCCCCCCCCCTCGTCCGGCGGCCGCCCACGCGTACGCACGGTCAGCGGAATTCCGCTGGCCAACGACTGTGTACGCCGCGGGAGTCGAGCCGGCCAGCGACTGTCCGCTGGCACGTCGGGCCGGCCTAAACCTGACAGCGGTCGGCAGTCTCGCTCGACTCCCCGGGATGTGACTGTGTGTGCGGCCGCTCGACGTCACACGGATAGGCTCACCGACGCGGCGATCGTTGGTATGGGAAATGAAAATCGATATTTTCGCGAGCGCTTAGATTTTAGAAATGTCGATATATTAGCGATGGGCGAACGGATTTTATCGTGACAGGGCTCGTTTGAAAGAGAAAAAAAAAAAAAAATATGGGACCTGAAAACTTTTTCGTGCGAGAAGTACTTGCTGCGATATCGCAAGATACTTTTGAAAATAACGGAAAAAGCCCCAACTTCCAGTTAATAAGAGTAGCGGTAGCGCCTCGTCTCACGCGTCACATTTTTCTTTTTTATACTTGGCGTCGAGACGCTACCGCGTCTCTTGATAAGAGTAGCGGTAGCGCCTTGTCTCACGCGTCACATTTTTCTTTTTTATACTTGGCGTCGAGACGCTACCGCGTCTCTTGATGAGGCATTCCACATCAACATGGCCACTTCAAAACCTTAATATCTTGAATTTTTGTGCAATTGACTATGCTATAGTACTCTTTGAAACAAAAATATTGATATGTATTAAATTTATGTTGGCATTGATAGGGGTGACATTACAGGAAAATGCGATTTTTGCTTGTTTTTCTCTCTCTGATTTTATTACATGGATATAGTGTGTCGGAGCGAAAAATGGCTAAGAACAAATTTTGTCGTGTTTTTCGCAAGGATGACGAAAAAAATGTTACAAGGCAAGATTTTACATTTTTAAGAAGGAAAAAAACCTATTTTAAACATGTAAATCGATTTTTGGGCGATTATGACATTTTTTGTAAATTTGAGATATTTGTTTTTGGATTCCTCAAACTTTTTTCAAAAGGCATCCGTCTTCTTCCTGATGGAGAAATTCAATCTAAAGGCTCAGCAAAATAAAATGGAACAAAAATGTATGCAAAATTTGAAATAAAAATGTTATATAATGCGAGTATATTTCTCAATATTTATTTACAAAATATTCGCACCTTCAAGCGATATAATACGTTATGTAAGATTCAAATATTTCAAATCAGAAATTTCTTCTGATTTTTTCCATGGTTGAATGTAGTTGTTAGTTTGTATTCCTTCCCGTATACCTTCTCGGTTTTTACGGCTCCTTCCGATACTCTAAATTCCACACTCTACATCTCCTCTCCCCCTCATGCGGCCGCAGCCGACTTACCCCTAGTGCATTGCATTTGCCGAGGGCCCAGGGAAACTGCGGAAAACCTGTGCCAATGCAGCCGGTGTCTTCGTAAGACCCCCGGCGTTAATGCGAGTAAACTCGAGCACGAACACCAACGGCCGTTACGAAGGCACCTTCTTTCCAGTGATCCGATGCCCCAGCCAATACACGGCTAAGTGGTACTCAACCAAGCGATGAGAACCGCTTGGGATCCACCGAAGCCGCACAATGACCGAACATTGACCAAAGTAAGGTGGTTTTGGACTTAATATTTAAGGTGGATTCCGAACCACCGGGATCACAGAAAAAAGCACTTAGAAAAATCCATTGGTGCCCGACCCGGGAATCGAACCCGGACCCACTGCGTGTGAGCCCGCGCCCGAAACCACTCGGCCACTGCTCTCCCATGGTTGAATGTATTTTTCTTCGAGGCTGTCATCCGCGACAAAAAATGTAGACTGTGTATATCCCGAGGATACACAGTCTGTCAAGACCGACGCCGTGAGGCGGCGTGGACTTATTAATTATTATATTTTATTGTTTGATTCTGGGTTACCACTAAAGCGCTAGGCGCACCTGGTTTCTGTAGGGTTAGGAAGTAGAGGGTTATGAAAGGTAATCGATAGATTAATTGACGGAAATATATTTATTTGACGACTATGGGTCGTGTTCATTGAATTATGAATCTTATTACTACTTACAGTATTTGGTTGGTAGAGAGGCGGAGTTGGTTCAAACACGCCGAGTTCCTCGGGATATACACAGTCTAAATTTTTTGTCGCGAATGACAGCCTCGAAGAAAAATACATTCAACCATGGAAAAAATCAGAAGAAATTTCTGATTTGAAATATTGGAATCTTACATAACGTATTATATCGCTTGAAGGTGCGAATATTTTGTAAATAAATATTGAGAAATATACTCGCATTATATAACATTTTTATTTCAAATTTTGCATACATTTTTGTTCCATTTTTTTTGCTGAGCCTTTAGATTGAATTTCTCCGTCTGAAAGAAGACGGATTTCTTTTGAAAAAAGTTTGAGGAATCCAAAAGAAAATATTTCAAATTTTTAAAAAATGTCATAATCGCCCAAAAATCGATTTACATTTTTTAAATAGGTTTTTTTCCATTAAAAATGTAAAATCTTGTCTTGTAACATTTTTTTTCGTCATCCTTGCGACGAACGCAACAAAATTTGTCCCTAGCCATTTTTCGCTCCGACACACTATTTCCATGTAATAAAATCAGAGAGAGAAAAACAAGCAAAAATCGCATTTTCCTGTAATGTCACCCCTATCAATGTCACCATAAAGTTAATACATATCAATATTTTTGTTTCAAAGAGTACTATAGCATATGTCAATTGCACAAAAATTCAAGATATTAAGGTTTTGAAGTGGCCATGTTGATGTGGAATGCCTCATATAGAAGTATGAAATTCTTTTTCTGTACCTTCCAAAAAATGGTTATCCTCATCAAGTTTGATCTTCATTATTTTATCGTACTATTGAATAACCAATGTCTGTTAACATAAATCTGCTTGTATCAAATTTGCAAATTTACTCTAAAACCCGATTGTAATGTTAAGTATTTTGTTTATATGTGCAGAAAGCCGAAACTGCGGCGCGGGATGCAGCGAAGTATGACGCTGGGATATATCTCCACAAACGACGAAGCAAACTGAAAGAAAATGAGAACAAAAGTCTTATAGGATCATCGTTATCATTCGAGGTATTCTCCGACGTATACATTTTGAATTCCATTATTGTATCGCACTATTGAATAATCAATGTCGTTTATCGTATATGGGTCATTCCACGGTACTTCAGCCACCCAAATTTTCAAAATTGTATCATCACCGTGAAATTGCGTGAAGTGAAATACTAACACGTTAAAAAAAATTCTGACGGAGTTTAGGGCCCCTGCTAGCTTCCGGTCTCGAATAAAGCAAAAATTTCAGTTTTTCGTTATTTTGACGATAACTTCGCGAGGATTTATCAGAAAAACATTTATAAAAAACGAAAATTTTCAGTTTTTCATTGTCTTTACAAAAAAAGTAATTCTCATTTTTTACGGACGATCAATTTTTTTTTTTTTTTTTTTTTTTTTTTTCATTTTTTAAAGATTTGTTTTGTTTATAAAAAAACAAAACGCAAAATTTTTTTCAAGTTTGTCAAGTTGAAGACTAATTTATAGTCAAAGTACAGGATGGCATATTGAGAAGATCTCGAGATATGCATTTTTACGTTTTTGCCGCATTCTGTTTTTCTTGAAAAAAACCATACAAAATCCATATCTGGAGATCTTCTCAACATGCCATTCCGTCCTTTGGCTGAAAATTAGTTTTCAACTTCACAAACTTGAAAAAAAATACCTGAGCAAAATTCGTTTTTTTATGAGCAAAACAAATCTTTAAAAAATGAAAAAAAAAAAAAAAAAAATTGATCGTCCGTAAGAAATGAGAATTATATTTTTTTTTGTAAAGACAATGAAAAACTGAAAATTTTCGTTCTTTATAAATGTTTTTCCGATAAATTCTCGAGAAGTTATCGTCAAAACAACGAAAAACTGAAATTTTGGCTTTTTTCGAAACCGGAAGCTAGTAGGGGCCCTAAACTCCGACAAAAGTTTTTGAACGCGTTAGTATTTCACTTTGCGCAATTTCACGGTGGTGATACAATTTTTAAAATTTGTGTGACTGAAATACCGTGGAATGACCCATATGAGCTTGTATCAAATTTCGTAAATGTACTAAAAAATCCGATTGTAATGTTAAGTATTACGTGTGTACTTGCAGAAAATCGAAACTACGACACGGGACGCAGCGGAGTTTGACGCTGACAAGCATCTCCACGAACGGCGAAGTGAAATGGAAGTAAATACGAACAACAGTCTCGTAAGATCATCGCCATCATTCGAGGTATTCTCCGACGTATACATTTTTTATTTCATTATTGATCGCACTATTCAATAATCAATGTCATTTATAGTAAATCTGCTTGTATAAAATTTCATAAATGTACTCAAAATTCCGATTCTAATGTTAAGTATTACGTTTGTACTTGTAGAAAGCCGACACTGCGGCACGGGACGCAGCGAAATATGATGCTAAAAAGTATCTCCACAAACGGCGAAGCGAACTGGAAGTGAATGAGAACAACAATCTCGTAAGATTATCGCCATCATTCGAGGTATTGTCAGACATATACATTTTGAATTCCATTGTTCGCTGAAAATCGAATTTAATTACATAACTGCTTGCGGAAGGACACCATAGGCGAAAAATTCTTTTAGAAATAAGCGTTGTATATATTGCCCTTCCACAAAATGTATTGTGGTGTCAAAGAATGAGCACTATGGCGGCGGTGAATTTTCATCACCGTAGTATAAATCCATTCGCTTTTCTGCCATCTCCGGGTCTCATTTTCTCTCTTCGGTTATCTTCTATATTATCTCCCTCACTGTTATCTAATGTTTCATTGCTCTTCCAATTGTACAGAAACATCAGTGTTATCTTTTTTCGATCCACTCGTTTCCTTTATCTCTGCTGTCTCTTATTTCTTCTTTCCAGTTGATAGCATACCTGAGCAGATCGCGCACGTCCTTTATTCATTGATGCAAATGTAAAATAAGACTATACATATATTTCTAAGCTTGATTAAGCTGTATCTAGATAAAGTGTTGTACTCAGTACAAAGCAATAACTGTGACGTATTTTCCTTATCTTGAGCGCAACACTAAATTTTAACCAAAAAAATAAAATTCAAAACTCAAAAGGAGCGAAACCGAAACTCAAAAAAAAGAACGCGAACTCGAAAATTTACGTCACCTTCGGCCGTTTGCCTCCGCGAGGGTAATGAAGTCCCGGGGGCGCCAGTTCATTGTTATATCGCCGGTATTAACGAACCGGATTAAAACTAGAGACGGCGGAACGACCGATCTCCGAAGGGTTAATTTTGTTTCGCCGGAATTACCAAACCGGACTGAACTGGAGGTCGACGGAACGATCGACCTCCGCAAGGACGAAACGAAAACGGAGAACTTAATCTAATTTTCACCACCCACGCGAATGCAATACGTGAAAACAAGGCACTTTATCTCATCAAAACGCAGCGCAAGATGTTCCGGTCTTGCCTGTAACTCTAAACTATATCTCCGCCTGTTCTCCAACGTAATGCACTATCTCATGGGGTGCCGGGTTTGCACCGGACTTTGACGTATTCACAGAAATATCTCATCGAGTTTCTAGACTATTTGGGCTTCTAATTACCGTAAAACACACCACCAAATAGCGTTGAAAATCTCGATTAACTAAATCTGAACTGAACAAATCTGAGCGTGAACTTTAATAAATTCTGATACGGCTAAATAATCGAATCGCGAAAAACTCACAAACTTGAGCTTAACGAGAGCTAGACGGTAATGTAAAAGTCAACAAGAGGCAGTGAATCGGGATCGATAACTACCAAAAATCGATATTGCTGAAGAAAATATAATTTTTGGTGTTCTTGTGACGTAGATTAAAAAAATCACGTCACAAACATAAATCAAAGTGCAAGAAAAGAGAAGTTATAGCGATCATTTTGTCTTCTGCAGTTTGGTTTAGATTGCTTTCATTCCGAGTGAAACGCGCTTTATGGGTGGTTTTTCACAGAATTCTTAATCGATCGACAGAATTTTATTTTTTTAATATTGTGTTATTGACAGAAATGGCTTTATTGCGTTTTCTGGTGTAGAAAGTACTCCTCTTTTGTGCTGCATCAACTGGCAAATAACAGGAGCGTCTAGATGGATTTAGCTGCAGTACACGCCGCATTGTTACAAATTATAAACAAACATACTCAATATGCCGTCGTCCATTTTTTTATTGTCGTTTACTATTTGTAGTGAGGTGTGATCAAACATGGCGATTAAGGTACATGCATTTCGTAAGTCGATCGTTGACGAACCTAATTTTTATCTAATTGATATAACATTTAATTATTATTCATTTAGTATGTACCTAATGAAGAACCAATAATGGCGCTGTTGAAACACATTCTATTATGCGTTCATAAACGAGTGCTTTCATAATTTTTCTGTATTGTATCGTCAAGAGTACTTTGCGATCTAAAACAAATAAAAAACCTAGAGTCCTAACATTAATTTATTACCGATTCTTGTTATGTAACGTAATGAATTATGGCTACAATTCAGATCGAGAACATTATCATCACCGACAGTAATATAAAAGTAAATTATGTTATCGAAGTTGGAAATCTAATGAAACATTGCGTATTGGTTTAGGAACAGCAATTGACGAGAGCGTCGGTATCAAGCAATGTTGATTCAAATGCACAACAGAAGGTTGCACCGCAAGCCGCCATCAGTCGACGTGCAACTTGTATTCAGGTAAGTTACTGAAAGTGTCCGACTCCCAGTGAAGAGCATGTATTAAGGGCATGTGAAATACCGACTGCGGTAATAAAAACTGTAATTAACGATTTTTATGCATATTTGCATTTACAGCTAAACGATCAAATTCATTCACTGCGGATATCACCAGCGCAGTGAATGAATTTTTTCGTCTAGTTCTTTTACGTAAAGCGGATTTTTCACTTGGTTTGCAAGTTTTCGCACACATGGTCTTAAGGCGAGGTGAAACACCTTCTTCCTCACCCACACCCAGTCGGTAACAAAAACTGAAAAACTGGAACTGGGAACAATTATTTTCACGGGTGCCAAATGTTTCTGGATAAAAGAAAAGTCCTACATCATGCAGAATTACCAGACGAATGATGTAGAACTTTTCGTTTATCCAGATACATCCGGCACCCATAAAAATAGTTGTTTACAGTTTTTGTTACCAATTGCGTATCTTTCAAAATATCATGTTATTACAATATAAAATTCTTTTATAGAAAGAAACTCCTCGTATAAAGACGCTTCCGCCGTGTCGCAATTTCAAATAATCCTTGTTCCGATTGACTGCTCCGTCGAGTCGTGAGAACTCAGCTGATCTTTCCTCGATGGTAAGCAACTTCTTAAGTGATATAAAAATCGCTCAACTTGTTAATAAATCCTCTCGCCACATGTTCGCTCCTCTTTAAGAGAATTTTAATTCAACTTTGTGTTGAATTTCCTTATTAACAAATGGGTGGGTCCTTGTTATGTACGTTATAATTACGTATGTCGGTATTACATTTTTGTCTGTTGTAGGCAAAAGAAGACCATACGGACTACGAAAAGGTGGCTGCGGACGCACTGCGATAATTGCAGCAGTGTAAGATGGAAAGGGACAAATACAAAGCAGAATGCGAAGAATTGCGCACGCTTTTGAGAACCAAACAATCAGAGATGAGCTCAAAACAGTATGAGAAAGATTTGCTAGTGGATATGGAGGAAAGCTTGAAAAATCATATAGAGAAATGCGTGACTGAAGTAGGAGCGAAAGCGACGTCCCTTCCAGATCCGGTTAAGGGCATGTGAAACACTCGGACGCGCACCTCGAAGCTTCGGATATGTTTTTTTTCGCGAATAATGGGCGGATTGAAGCGAAATTTGGAATACAGGCGCCAAAAATGTGCATCTCGGGAATGAATTAGGCCGAATTTTGATTTTCGAAAAAAAAAATTACAGATCGATTACCGGCAGATTCCTGTAATCAAAAATTCGATTTTTTTTCTCATTTTTGGGCAAAAAATGAAAAAAGTGACTAATTCATTCCCGAGATAATTCAAAATCACGCATGAAACGTGCATTCCGATTTCGATTTAGTCACATTATATAAGGAAAAAACATATCCGAAGGAATTGTCGATAACTTCGCGAGTTTTTTGCGTCTCTCCTGTCTCGCTAGATGGCGCTGATGGCGCATTCCAATTTTCTCACGAGCCCGCGCGGAGCGTCCATAGGCGCGGCAACCTTTTATTTTGCTGTCTCCACCACGCTGCGACTTCGAGTCGATTTTATATATTTTTTTATATTACACTCCGAACAATTATACTGACGCACATTGCCGTTTGCAGCTTGCCATTTTCTGGCGCACATTTTTTACATTTGCATTTTTAGGCACTCACGTTTTAAAAAAACGCACCAGGAGTGCCTATTGAAATCGCTTTCCTAGGTCTAAATTATGTTTTAACGGACAAAAATTGATATATTTCAAATGTATTAACTTTTTTTAGTTCAGATATCTTTAACATAGTAAAATACATATTCTTGACATAAAATAATAAGGAAATTGCATTACTAAAGATATTTTTTACTTTTACCCTCCTGAAAAAGATAATTCCGTTAATTGAAAGTTATTACAATTATCGCGACGGGTAGTTATTGCAACGATATTCACCTTGACGCCCCTAATATATTCCTTCCTAAAATTCTCCAGTGGTAAAATAATCTGATCGTAGGCACGCTCAAGCTGCAAGAATTGATCTGTTATTCGTGTATCAATAGAGGACAAGAAAAATATCATTAGACCGTTGTATGCAGTAATTGAATCAGCAAAGTGCTCTATCGCGCATTCCACAGTACAACAATATTACACAGTCTAAATAATTAGTCTGTGTAATATTAAGAGACTCATTCGCAGTGCGTGCTTAATTATAGTTGAGGACGAAAGAAATGAAAAAAAAAGAACGCAGAACGATTGGGCGATCGCTGCGAAATAATTGCCAGAAGCTTTTATAGTCCGCCCAGTGCAGCTACAGGAAGAATAAAGGCCAAACCGGAGCTTCGTGTCACGACAAGACTGACTTACGCACCGATAACGCGGTATTCACTAAAATAAAACGTGAATAAAAAGGAACAAAAGACTTCACCAGCGCACATCGAGACGAAATATCATTGAATCATTTTTATATAAGATCATTTCGGTTATTTCATATTTCTGGTATCTTTCTCTGAAAAAAATCGTGGTACTAAAATCGCGAGAGAAAAGCGTTTATATTCTCAATTTTTAGATAGAAACAAAAACCACACAACTTACTATTTTTGTACAAATCACGCGAGACAGCCAAATGCGTTGACGTTGAATGCAATTCGTGAGCGACAAGTTCATTTCATTTTGTACGCGACTGGATTTAATCGTTCGTCAACGATTATCCAAGTCTTTTATTTCGTCTTTCGTTGATTTCGTGCCTTTTTACAATGATACGCTACAGACGAGTACTTAAGAGATATAGAGTTAATATTTTATATTTATAATCATCGATCCTCCCGTGGCATCGACGCGCTTCGTTCATTAGTTTCTATTCTCATTTTACTATTTAATGTCGCCGAACATTCCACGAAAAGAAGAAAGAAATTTTTGTTTTAATTAAGTCTCTGCAACTTTGAACCCAAATCTCGACTATGTGGTATTCGAGTTACTTAAGCAACTTTTTACCGATGTTTTAACGACGAATCTATACTTAGATTGCGAACAATGTAACATTATCATTGTGGCGAACCGAATAGACCAAGGATTACAAATGAAACATTCAATCTTTTTTACAGTTCCTTCCTCCTCTTCTATACCACAATTGCCCATATCAGCGAATAATGTCACAGTTAATTAACAATTGCATTAAGTGAGGATTCGAAAAGAAGCAGCGGACTTGTGTTAAGCATTTTATTGCAGAGAATCGCGTTTATCAGCGCTACGAAATATTGTAGAGAGCAGCCCTGATTAAAGGATCCTATTAAAACCAATTTAATGGACAAAAATCCGATTGAAACTATTTCAATCCGATTGAAACTGATTAATTTTCAATCGGAATTTTGTCGATTTAATCGGTTTCTATCAGGTTTAATTGGAAATTCTAAGCAGGGAGTCCTCTTACAGACTCTGAAGATAAAGACAAGGGAAGACAGACTTTGGGCTCTGTGTGATCTCACTTTCACTGACACGTTCTCACTATTGTGACAATGTTCGTATCGATAGCGGCAGCAGCATCAGCAGCTGCAGCAGTGACTAGGATGTTTGGTGTCCCGCAGTTGATTAACGGAATGTCCAAGCGGAGCGAATGAAAAGAGCAGATTTAATTCTAAAACTGATGATCCAGAAGTAGCTAAATTGCTTTGCCTCTTGAGATACTGACAGTCGAGGATGATAAATCTGCGACGGAAGAAAAAAAGGAAAAAAATATAAAATCAAATTAAATCGAATTAAATCTTTCAATAAAATTATTATCATTTCAAAGAAAAAGCTCTAACTGCTGGCAAATTCTCCAATGACCAAATGAAAAAAAAATATTACACAACTTCCAGTTGACACGTCAATGTATTGTTTGCTGCCATGATGATCTTGTTGACGTTAGTAAGGTCAGGGTCTTTTGTTGTTGTCCAAAGCAGAGTTGAGATTCTGATTCATACAGCGTCAACCGGATTGTCCAGTACGATCCACAGATGATCGGTTATGTGTCCAATCGGGCATGTGTCCAATCGGGCATGTCTCCAATCGGGCATGTGTCCAATCGGTTATGTGTTCAATCGGGTTTGTGTCCAATCGGTTATGTGTCCAATCGGTTATGTGTCCAATCGGGTTTGTGTCCAATCGGGTATGTGTCCAATCGGGCATGTGTCCAATCGGTTGTGTCCAATCGGTTATGTGTCCAATCGGGTTTGTGTCCAATCGGGCATGTGTCCAATCGGGCATGTGTCCAATCGGGCATGTGTCCAATCGGGCATGTGTCCAATCGGGCATGTGTCCAATCGGGCATGTGTCCAATCGGTTGTGTCCAATCGGGTTTGTGTCCAATCGGTTATGTGTCCAATCGGGTTTGTGTCCAATCGGTTGTGTGTCCAATCGGGCATGTGTCCAATCGGGCATGTGTCCAATCGGGCATGTGTCCAATCGGTTATGTGTCCAATCGGGTTTGTGTCCAATCGGGCATGTGTCCAATCGGGCATGTGTCCAATCGGGCATGTGTCCAATCGGGCATGTGTCCAATCGGTTGTGTCCAATCGGTTATGTGTCCAATCGGGTTTGTGTCCAATCGGGTTTGTGTCCAATCGGGCATGTGTCCAATCGGGCATGTGTCCAATCGGGCATGTGTCCAATCGGGCATGTGTCCAATCGGGCATGTGTCCAATCGGGCATGTGTCCAATCGGGTTTGTGTCCAATCGGTTATGTGTCCAATCGGGTTTGTGTCCAATCGGTTGTGTGTCCAATCGGGCATGTGTCCAATCGGGCATGTGTCCAATCGGGCATGTGTCCAATCGGACGTGTGTCCAATCGGGCGTGTGTCCAATCGGGCATGTGTCCAATCGGGCATGTGTCCAATCGGGCATGTGTCCAATCGGGCATGTGTCCAATCGGGCATGTGTCCAATCGGGCATGTGTCCAATCGGGCATGTGTCCAATCGGGCATGTGTCCAATCGGGCATGTGTCCAATCGGGCATGTGTCCAATCGGGCATGTGTCCAATCGGGCATGTGTCCAATCGGGCATGTGTCTAATCGGGCATGTGTCCAATCGGGCGTGTGTCCAATCGGGCATGTGTCCAATCGGGCGTGTGTCCAATCGGGCGTGTGTCCAATCGGGCATGTGTCCAATCGGGCATGTGTCCAATCGGGCATGTGTCCAATCGGGCATGTGTCCAATCGGGCATGTGTCCAATCGGGCGTGTGTCCAATCGGGCGTGTGTCCAATCGGGCATGTGTCCAATATTGATGTGTCCAATCGGGCTTGTGTCCAATAATGATGTGTCCAATCGGGCTTGTGTCCAATCGGGCTTGTGTCCAATAATGATGTGTCCAATCGGGCTTGTGTCCAATGTTGATGTGTCCAATCGGGCTTGTGTCCAATAATGATGTGTCCAATCGGGCTTGTGTCCAATGTTGATGTGTCCAATCGGGCTTGTGTCCAATAATGATGTGTCCAATCGGGCTTGTGTCCAATGTTGATGTGTCCAATCGGGATTGTGTCCAATCGGTTTTGTGTCCAATCGGGCTTGTGTCCAATAATGATGTGTCCAATTGGGTTTGTGTCCAATCGGGCATGTGTCCAATCGGGCATGTGTCCAATAATGATGTGTCCAATCGGGCTTGTGTCCAATGTTGATGTGTCCAATCGGGCTTGTGTCCAATCTTCATGTGTCCAATATTGTGTGTCCAATCGGGCTGTGTCCAATCGGAATGTGTGCAAGTGGGCATCACTCGAAAAATCCAACCAGGTCGGTTTAAAACACGAAAACAACCAGTATTTTGAAGAAAACAACCACCGACAAACCGTGTTCTCAACTAAATCTTAGTTGGTCGGTGGTTGGTTTCGATGAAATACTAGTTGATCCCGTGTCCTAAAACGACCCGGTGGGGATCATAGTCGGTATACGGTTGGACCGAACTGTTAGGGCGTGAACGCAGTTGTAATTTGGTGATTACGATTGTTTTATGATAAATAAATTAAATCGAGAGATACATCAGCCACAGTGACAGGTGAACATTCTGAGACGAAAACAGCCCTGATGCACGCCACATTACACGGTCAAATACACGCGTGTAATGTCTTCATCTATTTGACCGTGTAATTTTAAGAAAATACACGGTCAGCTGTAGATTCAATCGCAAAAGCACGTACAAATAAACGAACAAATACACGGTCCGGGCGCCGTAAATTTGATCGCAAATGCACGGACAAATAAACGCACAAGTATACAGGGTCCGGGCGCCGTGGATTTAATCGCAAATGCGCGTACAAATGAACGCACAAATACACGGTCCAAAAAAATCTGACCGTGTATTTTCTAAAAATTATACGGTAAAATAGATGAAGACATTACACGCGCGTATTTGAACGTGCATTTGTCCATTCATTTTATCGTGTAATCGATCGTGTACCGTCCTACCAGGGAGACCAAAAAACAGCGAATGCAGTGATAAGATCCAGTGAAAATAAGCAAAAAACAAATAATTCAATATAAAATATACATTATTCATTTATATTACCGATGTGTGTCAATCGAAATGAGGTCAAAACACGGTGTCTCCGGTAAAAGAGTCTTGAAACGTCTCGTGTCGGTCGGTAAAGTAGGTTTTGTCTACACTGGAACCTCTTATAGCGCACACCCTCATAACGTACATTGGGAAACGTACCAGCGCTGTGATTGGATGATTTTGCGAGAGAGAGTGAGAGGCACGAACGTTTCGCGTGCCTGATTGGCTCTTCACTTAGCGTACATGTCCCCGCATTTGGTACGCTATGAGAGGTTCCACGGTACTTGGACTTGTCTCGAGACTAGAGATGTGGAATTACCGTAAAATCCTGGAACGGTAAACTTACCAAAAAACAATGTCAGTGAATTCCTACAAAAGTGACGCGGAATCGTTTGATAGTTTGTAATTAGTGTTTGTTAGTGATTAATAGTCCACGATATTTATTTGAATTTCCTTCGTAATAAGTATCAAATTAATAAAAATTAATTTATTAAAATGTATTAATGTAGGTAATTATCACTCTAAAATGATCTTATGGCAAATATAAGAGAAGAAATATCTGAATTGAGATAAAATATGAGTACGCTGTAAGTTATAACCAAAGTCAAGTACGCAGTGGAAAAATATTCACTTGTTCACCTAAGTAGAGTTCTTCATTACCGACACATGCAGCTAACTGTGTCGGTATATTGGAGTTCTCTAGAATTCAATCTACAGCCGCCTCGTTCACAGATAGTTTTCGCCTCTTAAGGGGCTGCTGGAGTAGATTTTTTTACCGACCAGTCGGTAAGAAATCTATTCCAGCAGCCCCTTAATATTTACCAGTCGATATCCACATGATGTAATGATTATTAAGCTTATTAAGAGACGAAAACTATCTGTGGACGAGGCGACTTTAGATCGAATTCTAGAACTCCAATATACCGACATGGTTAGAAGCATGTGTCGGTAATGACGAACTCTACTTAAGTGAAAAATATTTTCTGTCAAAATCCCATTCGGGAGAACGGACTTTCGAGTGTTCGATACATTCAGGCAAATGGTGCATTCGGGAACATTACAATTCTGTTGAAATGAAATTCGGTATTTTCATCCGTTCGGCATAAAAACTTTTCGGCGTTTTCACCGTTCGACTAATAAATATTTCGGTATTATGACTCGTCGGATCTTTTCTCATTCGGGTGAACGGTCAATCGGCATTTATAAATTCGCGCGTTTAGTACGTTCGGCAATCGTATTTTTTGGTCGAGTGACGGCAAGCCGTCAGCGCGATTGCGCACGATTGCGGTCGCGGCGTGAATTATGAATCAGGTGACAATCGTGAAACACCTGAATTTGTTGGGTTCTATTTTTTTATAGTAGTTAATTAATTTAATAATTGAGTGTAAAAAAATGTTAGAAATCAATAAAATCATGAATGCAGGTGTTATATGGTAATTACGTGATGATTTACAATGAGTAAATAAAATTGACAAAAACATTAGCAGTGACAAGTGAAAATTTACAGACGAAACCAGACAATAAATAGTGAATACAGTTATGAGTGCCAGTGAATAAGATATAACGAATAATTTAATGAAAAATATACATTTCAAACATATATAGTTCCGTAGAGAAGGTGTCAATATGTTTTACGAATTTTGTGTTTAGGTTATGTTTATACTCATATTTCAGTTTGGTATATTAATTATGAATTAATAATACAATAAAACTGTATCAGTGCAATTAATAAATATAAAAATTGAAAAATCATTTCGGAATCAATTATTTTGACATTATAATATGTGGAATGTACAGCGGATAATTATTTTGAAGAGAAAAATATTATTGTTATCATAATTGTGAAATTAATTAAAATTGAATATTTTGATTCTATTATGGTAGGTAATCATTATTCTAAAATGATCTAAGGGCTAATATGAGGAAAGATACATTTGAATTAAGGTAAAATATGAGAACGCTGCAAGTTTTAGTCAAATTACTTTATTGACTGCGAAGACTGACAGCCGGACACAATTTTCAATTTAATGATTTGAGTGTCTTAGGTATTCACCACTTAAAAAGTGTGTAAGAAAAAAACTAAAAAAAGTGCATCAAGATTAAGTTGAATTAGAATTATGCAGCAAGTTTCAGCCAAATTCTTCCATCGATGGCCAAGATTGAGACCCGTATACAACTTGACGACCAAAAGTGCCAAATTTCTTCAAGTGAACTCCTGTATAAAATGATTGGAAAATTAACACACTTCATGGGCATACTTCCCAGTGCTAGACTAAGAAATATTCCAAATTTCAACTTGTTCGCTCTGTTCAGTCCAGAGCCACTAAGTGATACGGACGTCCGGGTAACACAAAATCTTGTCTGAAGGAAAAAATGTCTTTAGTAATGCAAATTCCTTATTATTTTATGTCAAGAATATGTATTTTAGCATGCTTAAGAAATGTGAACTAAAAAGTAGTGGATAAAATAAAATTATATTAAAATTTTCCTTAAAAAACGTATTTACACCCTTGGACAGCGAATTCAATAGGCACTCTTGGTGCGTTTTCTTAAAACGTGAGTGCCTAAAAACGGCATGTGACCGGTGTTAAATTTACGACATCGGTAATAAAGTCATATAGTCTCTTAGTGATTAAGAATTCTCGTCAAGATACGGTGAATTTACGAAACAACGTTGCTGTAATTTTACCAAAAAATTCGTTATAGACAGTTTACCATTTTTTATGGTGAATTCACCAACAAAAATTTGTAACCGGTCAAACTTACGAGCATTTTTCGTGACCGTATTTTCACAACACAAAGTTTGTAGAAAAAAAATGTGGATAAAAGACGGTAAAGGTACGGTAGTTTCATTGTTATTTTACAAAAAATAAAAATACCGGTATTTTCATATCTATATAATTCTGTGATGTTCAATGTCGGTCATTTTCAAAAAATAAAAAGTCATTCGAATCAATAGAAACTGACCCATAAAATGGTCAATAGAAAATGTGGAGTATAAATTTGATATTCGATTTTTTTTAGTCGATGTTTCATAAAAAAACAACACCGAACGTCGATTAATCGACGAAGATCGGTTTTGTGACGGTCATTTGACCAACACGTTTTGTGACGGTCATTTGACCGTCACAAAACCGTTTGGACAGTCACATGACGCTTGTCGAAATGACTGTCATTTTTACTTCGACCAAATAGGCAAAAAATGACGTCACAAAACCGTCAAATGACGGTTATTTCTTGGTCTTCTGAACTGTTATAAAAATTACCGTTATTTCAAATCTCTATGTGTGTCAATCGAAATGAGGTAGAAAAACACGGTGTCTCCAGTAAAAGAGTCTTAGAGCGTCTCGTCTCGGTCGGTAAGGTAGTGGAAATGGACTTGTCTCGAGACGCTATCGTGTCTCTTGAAAAGGCGTAAATCGTCATTAAGTTCGACTTTCTTATTATCGTTAAATCATTTAATAATAAAGTGTAAAGAAGGGTTATCGTTAAAAAAAAAAAAGATATAAGAAATTAATAAAACCGCCCTAGCAGATCGACCAACCACGAAAAATCCAACCAGGTCGGTTTAGAACACGAAAACAACCAGTATTTTGAAGAAAACAACCACCGACAAACCGTGTTCTCAACTAAATCTCAGTTGGTCGGTGGTTGGTTTCGATGAAATACTAGTTGATCCCGTGTCCTAAAACGACCCGGTGGGGATCATAGTCGGTATACGGTTGGACCGAACTGTTAGGGCGTGAACGCAGTTGTAATTTGGTGATTACGATTGTTTTATGATAAATAAATTAAATCGAGAGATACATCAGCCACAGTGACAGGTGAACATTCTGAGACGAAAACAGCCCTGATGCACGCCACATTACACGGTCAAATACACGCGTGTAATGTCTTCATCTATTTGACCGTGTAATTTTAAGAAAATACACGGTCAGCTGTAGATTCAATCGCAAATGCACGTACAAATAAACGAACAAATACACGGTCCGGGCGCCGTAAATTTGATCGCAAATGCACTTACAAATAAACGCACAAGTATACAGGGTCCGGGCGCCGTGGATTTAATCGCAAATGCGCGTACAAATGAACGCACAAATACACGGTCCAAAAAAATCTGACCGTGTATTTTCTAAAAATTATACGGTAAAATAGATGAAGACATTACACGCGCGTATTTGAACGTGCATTTGTCCATTCATTTTGTCGTGTAATCGATCGTGTACCGTCCTACCAGGGAGACCAAAAAACAGCGAATGCAGTGATAAGATCCAGTGAAAATAAGCAAAAAACAAATAATTCAATATAAAATATACATTATTCATTTATATTACCGATGTGTGTCAATCGAAATGAGGTCAAAACACGGTGTCTCCGGTAAAAGAGTCTTGAAGCGTCTCGTGTCGGTCGGTAAAGTAGGTTTTGTCTACACTGGAACCTCTTATAGCGCACACCCTCATAGCGTACATTGGGAAACGTATCAGCGCTGTGATTGGATGATTTCGCGAGAGAGAGTGAGAAGCACGAACGTTTCGCGTGCCTGATTGGCTCTTCACTTAGCGTACATGTCCCCGCATTTCGAACGCTATGAGAGGTTCCACGGTACTTGGACTTGTCTCGAGACTAGAGATGTGGAATTACCGTAAAATCCTGGAGCGGTAAACTTACCAAAAAACAATGTCAGTGAATTCCTACAAAAGTGACGCGGAATCGTTTGATAGTTTGTAATTAGTGTTTGTTAGTGATTAATAGTCCACGATATTTATTTGAATTTCCTTCGTAATAAGTATCAAATTAATAAAAATTAATTTATTAAAATGTAGTAATGTAGGTAATTATCACTCTAAAATGATCTTATGGCAAATATAAGAGAAGAAATATCTGAATTGAGATAAAATATGAGTACGCTGTAAGTTATAGCCAAAGTCTAGTACGCAGTGGAAAAATATTCACTTGTTCACCTAAGTAGAGTTCTTCATTATCGACACATGCAGCTAACTGTGTCGGTATATTGGAGTTCTCTAGAATTCAATCTATAGCCGCCTCGTTCACAGATAGTTTTCGCCTCTTAAGGGGCTGCTGGAGTAGATTTTTTTACCGACTGGTCGGTAAAAATGTACGGTTTCGTAGTTTATGGTTTACGTCGTTATTGTATTACAAAAATGTCTCAAATTGCACAAGATTATTATATCAATGTAAGCGCATCGGCGTAGATTCTCGTTTTTCGTATGGGATTCCTGGAAATATTTATATAATACGAAAAAGGTGCCAGTTGACAGTTCTAGCGGCCATATTGGTTTTCGATAGACTTACACATTTACGATTTTCTTTGTTTTTCAAGCGTTTTCACCCAAAATTCGAGTCTACGCTGATGCGCCTATGTTGATATTATAATCCTGTGCAATTTGAGACATTTTTGTAATACAATAACGACGTAAACCGTAAACTACGAAACCGTACTTTTTTACCGACCAGTCGGTAAAAAAATCTATTCCAGCAGCCCCTTAATATTTACCAGTCGATATCCACATGATGTAATGATTATTAAGCTTATTAAGAGACGAAAACTATCTGTGGACGAGGCGACTATAGATCGAATTCTAGAACTCCAATATACCGACATGGTTAGAAGCATGTGTCGGTAATGAAGAACTCTACTTAAGTGAAAAATATTTTCTGTCAAAATCCCATTCGGGAGAACGGACTTTCGAGTGTTCGATACATTCAGGCAAATGGTGCATTCGGGAACATTACAATTCTGTTGAAACGAAATTCGGTATTTTCATCCGTTCGGCATAAAAACTTTTCGGCGTTTTCACCGTTCGGCTAATAAATATTTCGGTATTATGACTCGTCGGATCTTTTCTCATTCGGGTGAACGGTCAATCGGCATTTATAAATTCGCGCGTTTAGTACGTTCGGCAATCGTATTTTTTGGTCGAGTGACGGCAAGCCGTCAGCGCGATTGCGGTCGCGGCGTGAATTATGAATCAGGTGACAATCGTGAAACACCTGAATTTGTTGGGTTCTATTTTTTATAGTAGTTAATTAATTTAATAATTGAGTGTAAAAAAATGTTAGAAATCAATAAAATTATGAATGCAGGTGTTATATGGTAATTACGTGATGATTTACAATGAGTAAATAAAATTGACAAAAACATTAGCAGTGACAAGTGAAAATTTACAGACGAAACCAGACAATAAATAGTGAATACAGTTATGAGTGCCAGTGAATAAAAAATAACGAATAATTTAATGAAAAATATACATTTCAAACATATATAGTTCCGTAGAGAAGGTGTCAATATGTTTTACGAATTTTGTGTTTAGGTTATGTTTATACTCATATTTCAGTTTGGTATATTAATTATGAATTAATAATACAATAAAACTGTATCAGTGCAATTAATAAATATAAAAATTGAAAAATCATTTCGGAATCAATTATTTTGACATTATAATATGTGGAATGTACGGCGGATAATTATTTTGAAGAGAAAAATATTATTGTTATCATAATTGTGAAATTAATTAAAATTGAATATTTTGATTCTATTATGGTAGGTAATCATCATTCTAAAATGATCTAAGGGCTAATATGAGGAAAGATACATTTGAATTAAGGTAAAATATGAGAACGCTGCAAGTTTTAGTCAAATTACTTTATTGACTGCGAAGACTGACAGCCGGACACAATTTTCAATTTAATGATTTGAGTGTCTTAGGTATTCACCACTTAAAAAGTGTGTAAGAAAAAAACTAAAAAAAGTGCATCAAGATTAAGTTGAATTAGAATTATGCAGCAAGTTTCAGCCAAATTCTTCCATCGATGGCCAAGATTGAGACCCGTATACAACTTGACGACCAAAAGTGCCAAATTTCTTCAAGTGAACTCCTGTATAAAATGATTGGAAAATTAACACACTTCGTGGGCATACTTCCCAGTGCTAGACTAAGAAATATTCCAAATTTCAACTTGTTCGCTCTGTTCAGTCCAGAGCCACTAAGTGATACGGACGTCCGGGTAACACAAAATCTTGTCTGAAGGAAAAAATGTCTTTAGTAATGCAAATTCCTTATTATTTTATGTCAAGAATATGTATTTTAGCATGCTTAAGAAATGTGAACTAAAAAGTAGTGGATAAAATAAAATTATATTAACATTTTCCTTAAAAAACGTATTTACACCCTTGGACAGCGAATTCAATAGGCACTCTTGGTGCGTTTTCTTAAAACGTGAGTGCCTAAAAATGTATTTGTTATAAAAATAACAAGATTTCACCCCCTGTTAGGGGTGCGTTCCGGAAGTCGGAGGGGGTTCTTGATTTTTTGTAGGTTGCCTATTGTAACTACTAATGATAATCCGAAATAAAATTGTGCGCAATATTAAAAATTTAATTGTTATAAAAAAAACAATATTTCATCCCCTGTTAAGGGTGCCTCAATATTTTTTTTTCATCCCCTTAGTTGGTATTATAACTTTTTATACCCTTCTTTTAGTTCCGGTACATTAAAATAATTTTTTTTTTTTTTTTTTTTTTTCGTTGCATTCCAACGATGCAAACTTCAACATCATGCATTTAGTAGATTTTTGCTTCGTATAATTGACATGTAATTTCCATGATAATTTATAATCAAGAAAGACACCTACAAATTTTGCAGAGGATGAAATAGAAATATATAAATTATTTAGAGTTATATAGGGTGGAGGGTTCGGAATTGTTTTTTATGTGAAAATAACTAATTAGGTTTTTTGCTCAGATATTTTGAGACCTCTATATTTTAGCCAAATATCTAGTTTAGATAGAGAAGAGGAAATTTCGTCAAGTGAGGAATTTATATCAAATGATGAGTTGTAAATAACATCATCGGCAAAGGTAAGAATTTTGGTAAAAGGATTAATATGGTTAAGGATGTCAGAAAGGTAGATATTGAATAATATCGGACTCAATATAGAACCTTGAGGTAATCCTTTGTAGATGAAAGCTATACCAAAGCTTATATTATTAAAAGAGATGGAAATTTTTCTTTCTGAAATAACATTCTTAATGAATATAATAATCATAGTTGGGAAATTTAATTGCTGTAATTGGTTAATTAAAATGCTGGGGATAACGTTGTCGAAAGCTCCTTCAATATCTATAAAACATGCAGACAAAAATGTTGATTTGAGAAAATTAATAGAAATATCTGTAGTTAGTGTAGCAATACTGTCCGTGCAGGATTTATTTTTGCGGAAACTGAAAAATTGATGTGGAAGGAGTCGAGAATTTTCTATGAACCAATGTAGACGTCGATTTATGACTTTCTCGAGAAGTTTAAGAAAAACCGACGACTTAGCAATGGGCCTAAGTTTTTTGGAAGCAGGTTTTGGTATTAAACATACAAAATATTCGGACCAAGAGGGGGGAATGGACCCCAAGGTCTAGAAATAATTGAAACAGATTCGTAAGTAAAAGAATAGAGGAGTCAGGAAATCGCAATAAGATCTCGTTAGAAATCATATCCATACCAGGGGAAGCTTTGGTGTTTACATTGGCAAGTGCAGAAATTACCTCATTAAATGTAATAGGATAATTCATATTTGAGAGATTATCACAAGAGGGAGCTATGGTAATAGGCATGTCAACTGTTGAAGGAGCTATTTTGTTGATAGAATCAAAAATAGCTTGATCATCAAAAGAATGGTTCGGACTAGAGTCGGGATTGTTATATCGGTTTTTGTAAGATTTAATAATTCGCCATGTCTTAGAAGGATCTGATCGGGAATTAATTGGTGAACAACATTTTTTAAAACTGCTAGATTTTTCTTTTTTGAGCTTTCGGGTTGCTTCTTTAATCGCCTCTAAATATAGCTGATATGTGTGGTCAGATGGGGAAGAAAGATAACGACTCATGGCAGATCTTCTTTTATCGACTACTTTGGTGCATTCATTGGACCACCATGGAACAGGTGGAAGGGATTTATTAGTATTTTTAAGATTTGGGGACTTGGCTCCAGCAGATAAAAGGTTAGTCTTGAGAGCGTCGATGAAGGTATTATATGTGGTAATAGGATTGGTGTTGTCAATTTCGATATTTTTGGAAATTGGATCCATAGAAGAGTTAAATAAAGTCCAGTTAACTTTTGTGGTATTGAATCTAGCTCTACATTTAGTGGTAAACAAAACAGGTACGGATATTTTAATGTTGATAGGGAGATGATCGCTGCGCATAGAGTCTGGAATAGTAGACCAAGAGCAATTAGCAAAAAGATCGGTAGAAACTATAGTTAAGTCCGGGACACTCATGAAACCGTGGTCAATGTGAATTCTTGTCGTTGAGCCATCATTCAAAATAATTAAATTAGAGTCAGTTAAAGCAGTGGCGAGAGAATCCCCGGAACGATTTCTCAAATCACTACCCCATAAAGAGTTTTGACCATTAAAATCTCCAGAAATAATAACATTATCATAGAAAAGTGTAACGGAATTGAATAGTTCAGACCATTGAGAGATAGAAACTTTTTCGAACGGTGGAACGTATATATTAAGTAAATGAAATTTTTTACGGGAAACCTGGAATTCAATAAATAAACATTCGAATTTGTCATTAAATTTGAAATTGTTGATTATACCAGAGGGAGAGAGAGATTATACCAGAGGTGGATCTATCTTTTCTAACAATGTTAAAATAACGGAAAGACAAGCGATTTTTTGGCTGTAGCCAGGTTTCAGTGATGCAAATAATGTCAAAATCAATAATGAATTTTTGTATATCCGGGATTTTATTCAAAATGCTACGGGAATTCCATTGAGCAATCTCTAATTTTTTGTTGTTGGTGGGTCTATTCATCAGAAGTGTTGTTTCTGATGAATTGCTCCCCCGTAGCAATAACAGATTTTATGATCTCGTTAGAATCGGGAAATCTGGACTCGAGATTTTTAATCAATCTCTGATTGAACTCCTTAAGCAAACGACAAGCTTCTGCTCTGACTAGGGAGGAGATATTGAGTGCTGGGGTCATTTTTTGATTTTCGTCGCGTAGAGTAATATTCTCTAGATCGATGGATCCGTCTGTTGAATAACCATTAAGGCTACCGTCCACAATAGACGATGATTTGCGCGAGAATCTGTTGATTTCTGACGTTTTAGGGATTTCGTCGAGGGCATTCTCCGTATTCTGAGGAGTGGAATATCCGCTCGTTCAGACTGTTGCGTGAGCAAGAAGCGGAAATTGAATTCCTAGCTGGTAGTGGCGGGAAATCCGCGTAGTTTGAATTAAGATTTTCTGTTTCGCGCGGTTTGGCAGATTGGATGATTAAGCGTTTGGCTTCGAAAGCAGAGATGTTCTTGGTGAAACGAAATTCGTTGACTTTCTTGAATAAAATAAAGGAAGGACATTTATCCGACAAGGGCTCATGATCTTTAGTTTTGCAATTGGAGCAAAACACACTCGAAGACTCACAAGAGTCGACGTGATGATCGCCCGAACATCGAGAGCATTTTTGGAATGTTGATTTACATCTCAAGGAAACATGTCCCGGCCGAAAACATTTAAAGCAACGTTTCACTTTTGGAATGAACGCTGATACATCGCGCTTAACATACCAAATTAGAATGGACTCCGGGATCTAATCTTCATAAAAAAATAACGGATTTCGTTGGTTTGAGGGACGGCGAGTCCTTGTTTGTGGTGTCAAGGTAGTTGATACTCTCGACTTTGATAATACGCGAGGAGTTCGAAGCAGAAATTTTAATGCCCTCGAGAATATCAGGCTCTGAAAGGCTAGTGTCAACACCTCGGCCTAATCCGACTTTGTACGCCTTGACGTCGGGAACAATAGCAAGCCAATTAGGATTGATCTCCTGAATGCCTCGCTCGACAAACATATTGGCCGTTACAGCGTCGCGGAACTGAAAAACTATCTTGTCTCCTGACGGTTTGATTTCGCGGAGCGAATTGCTGAAATTTCGGAACATTTTACCGATTGACATTGGATGAAGATTTCCCAAGTTATTTTCAGGATTCTTATCAAAGATCTCGACGAAAAAAGGCCCCGGAGTCGAATCCGAATAACGGTTAAAGGCATTTTTCTCAATGTAATTTTTGCGATTTAGGCCAAAATTACCGGCACCACCCGTTTTCTTACCCGGAGAAGATGAGGAGTCTTCATCCGAATGAATATCGAGTTGGTCATGAGGTCTTTTTTTATTTTGATCCGACATTACATACGCGCTCAAAGAAAAAACCGCATGAAAATGAACAGAATATGAAATAGATTAAGTGGAGTGAAAGAGAGAAAAAGAAAAGTAAAAACACACCAAATTGTAGACCTCAGATATCTGATAAAGACTGTACACACAATAATTAATAAATTAAATAAATAAGAGAAAAAAAAAGAAAAAATAAATAAATAAATACTACGGGGGCTCCGACCCCCTGCGCGCTTCGCGCGTCAACCCATGGGGGGGGGCTTCGCCCCCCCCGCGCGCTTCGCGCGCTCCCCCCTCCCTCTATTCCTTTTTGGGTCTCGGTTTGGTACATACCAATGTCCTTGATATATATTGAAACTTTTCGCGTTTTGTCGGGAGACGAAGGTCGCGGAGGTTGAATGATTTTTTTAAGAATAAGAGGTCATGTGCTGGACCGGGATAGCAATTTTTGGGAATTAGGAAGTCACCTCAGATGATACACTCATCCGAAGACCTGGTATCCTCTTCATCACTGGAGACAAGGAATGATAGAGGAATTTGAGTAGAATTTAATGTAATAAAAAAAAGAATGTCGTTGTAAACGAAGATGAAACAGGATCAACCTGGAGAAAACGAATAAAAAAATAATGAAGTTGTAACCGTGGATTTTTATTTCCGCGCTTACCTTCGCCCTATCTGTCCAATCACCGTCACCCGAGAGCTGTTGGGCGCCAGCTAATTTTTATTTGCCGCGAAATTAGCAAAACGCGTCGCAAAACGTAATCCAACGGAACTAAAACGGAACTTAATGGTTCGGGTGATTGAACAGACGGTTTACGGTACACCACGGGTCGCTCAGTGTGCAAGGTTATGGAGAGAGGGCATGGGTGGCCAAGTGACGGACGGGTACGTCACCCAAAAAAAATAAAAACGCAACGCTAAAATTATAGGTTTAACAGACGTTCTTCAATGAGTGGGGGGGGGGGGGGGGGGGTTCCCTCCCCAATGAAAACTCGGATCGTACAATTACGTAAATTACAATATTCCCGTAACGCAGGAAAGAACACGCGGAAAGAACCGAGAGCTCGTGAACGGAGCGGTAACGTGGCGGTAACGTAGCGGTAGCGAGACATAATCGGCGGTAACTTACAACAACCTGGAAAAGCGAGAAAGAAACGGCGTTAACAGAGCGATACGTCGAGAGCAAAACGATAACGCAGCGAAAGGAACGATAGCGGCACGATAACGTAGCAAAAGGAGCGATAGCAGAACGGTAACGTAGCAGGCGGAACGAGAGCAAAACGGTAGCGTGGCAAAAGGAGCGATAGCAGGACGATAACGTAGTAATCGGAACGAGAGCAAAACGATAGCGTAGCAAACGGAACGAGAGCAAAGCGATAACGTGGCAAACAGAACGAGAGCAAAGCGACAACGTAGCAAACAGAACGAGAGCAAAGCGATAACGTAGCAAACAGAACGAGAGCGAAGCGGTAACGTAATAAACAGAACGAGAGCAAAGCGATAACGTAATAAACAGAACGAGAGCAAAGCGATAACGTAATGAACAGAACGAGAACATGGCCGTCGGCGCGGCCGAAGCCGCGCCGTGAGCGCGAGAACACGAGAGCGCTCAACCAAACCTACTGGTCCGGCGGCCGAGAGCAGAGAGAGAGTCCGCGTGGGGCGAGAGCACCGCGGGAGCCGCGAGCATGCGCGCTGAGTCTTTCCCCCCACGCTACCTCGGAACCGTGATCGCCGCGGAGCGGTAAACGTACTACCTGGTACAAAAATGTAGCGCAACTGGGAATTTTACCGAGGCGATGTTCGCTCGGTCAAGTGCCCGAGTCAGCGCGGCGGTTCTCAACCAAATCTGTTCTCCGGGGCGAGTGAGAAACCCAATAAACGAGACCAATTCAAATGCGAAAACTACAAACGGAACCGAAAAGCAATCTGGCGATCCGCAGTAGTTAAACGATCGCGAGTTTACTACTGCGGCCTTCCAACAAAAACGTAACCGAACCCAATGTCTTTCTCACCCACCCACGTCAGTGGAGCGTCGGAATTTCACCGATCCTTCACAGTAAATGGTCGATGCACCTGAGAGGAATCCACCGAGTGCGTCGGGTAGCCGCTGTGTTGGCTCTGGTCCACGACGAACTCGGTGACCTGACCGCGAGATCGTCACCATTTCTACTCACGAGAGCTCTAATACCGGATCGTAAAACTAATTTTCGGTAGCTCAAGCGGTAACTATTACAAAATAAACGCGATAACATAATCGAGAGCGGATAATATAAAGGAAGACGAGAAAATCCGGAGTCGCTGATCCCGACGACGCTGCAAAATCAAAGGGCCGCCCTCGGTGTTCGGTGGCTGTGATTTTGGGGCGAGGAATTTTAGAATTCCCGTCACAACTCCCCCCTCCATGACGGATCCCTATCGGATTTCGCTGATAAAGGGTCGTTGAAGGTTGGGCGGACCTGAAACACAAAGAAAACTCGGACCCACACCCCAAATATTTTCCCCAAAAATAAACAATCGATTACGGTAGCTCAAAATATATCTTTTATTTCGCCTGGTGGCATAGTCGGGCGATAACATTTTCAATAACTCTTAGTCTTAACGTTCATTAGCTTAATCAGTCTACGCTGAGGCGCTCACAGTGGTGTTTTCGGCCACTAGGCCGGGAGCTAACTTAAGACTAGGGCTCAATAGACGCCAGGAACTTTATATCGGACTCACAATGGTGGCCGTGATGGCGGTACGATAGTACGTCGGTAACTCTCTTACTTGCTAAATTGCGATAACTCTTAAGGCAGTCGTGGTTTCACACGCGTCTTTTGTTACGTCTCACGTAACCTACCTAACTAACATTTAAAACAATAACTAAACAATATTTCGAAAATCCGGATAGTCACAGTGTGCGTCGCGCAGCTGTTCCAGTTCCCCCGCTGCATACCAGAATTTCCTTAATTACAAACAGCACTCTCTGTTCCATTTTGTTGATAAAGTGCACTGAAGCGGAATAATCGGTAAAGCCCCAAATTGCTGTCGCGTCGATACAGCAGCGGATGCGCCTACTTGAGATAGGGTCCCGCTAAGAGCCTAAGCCACTGTCGAAAGATCCACGAGTGACCCGCGATGACAGATATGTGGCCCGGTTCCCCCTTTTTGGAGCAGAACGTGCGCCCTGCGCGGCCGAATAGAATTAAGGAATACCGATAGAATTAGTATAAAAAGGGCGGATTGTGCCTTAGGAGTTCAGTTATTCTTCGATAGTGAATCCGTGACGTTGTTCTGTTAGACTGGAGAGCGAGCAAGGCTCTCTGCAGCTTGTGGTTAATAAACTTATAAAATTCGTTCAATCGAGCCGGAGCGCCTGGCTCGACTTCAATCGCCGTTTTGCTAAGTCCCCTCTTGGGACTTAGAAATATTCATACCAAATTCAAGATTAGAACTGAACTACCGAACTTTGACAAGTGTATCTTATATTATTAAATAAAAGTGTGAAGTTTTCCTAAAACAAAAAAAAATAAGAGTGAGTAACATTGTTTAAAAATTTTATTTCTGCATGCGTAAACCTACGCGTAAATTAATCAAGTTCCACGTCATCGCGAAATCAAACTTTCCGGGAGTTCTTCGGCGCGGTCTCCGTCCCCGAGATAAAGGGCCAACGCCTTGATCTCAAAAGCGAGACCACAGTTACGCGTTCCGATAGCATTAATTCTTCCGGAATTAATCTGGACGTAACAGAAATAAAATTTGGTGTCAGAAGTGGGATTCAACGCCCCGACTACCCAGAAATGATTGAGCAATGACGCTTGGAAGAACGCCAGGAAAGAAACCACAAGATAATACGCCCGATCCAGCTAACCCACGCATGAGCAGCGCTCACGGTCTCTCACCAGCCGTTAATACGGAAGGAAGCTCGCCCAGCACGAGCACAGGTACCGTTAGCCATCAGAATAACTCGGAACCCACCGGTCGAGCACCCGGGGGCCCTATCAGTGACGAACCAAGAGACCTTTTAGTGGGGCAATTAAATGGTCAAGAAAGTGCGGTAGCTCAAAACACAAATATGGCCAACGTGCCACCCGTTTCATTAAAGTACGCGCTAGAGGCCGTGCCGATTTTCGACGGACATAATATTCCGTTATCACATTTTATCGAAGGATGCGAGGAAGCGAAACAGATGTTGTTACCCGAAGCACAGGCTAACCTCGCGCTGATATTACGAAACAAATTGCGTGGAGAAGCGCGCCGTGCCATACATGGCGTCCAACTCAACACCATCGAGACATTTATGAATTTTTTAAAATCTCTCTACCTCCCCGCAAAATCCGTATATCAGCTACAAGGAGAGCTCGGGCAGATATTTCAATTAGACGGTGAAGCCGTACTCACGTATTCTAATCGAGTAAAAAACATCGGAAATAGGATAAGCGAAGCGTATAAACAGAACCACGGTGGCGTGATTGACCAAACTTTCCGGGATAACCTCGACAAAGATTTGGTTGAATGTTTTAACAAAGGAGCCAGACCTGGCATCGAAGATAAAATTACCAAGGGTAGAAGCTTCAGCGACACAATAAGAGAGGCAATCGAGATCGAACGGACCGAGCACGCAAAGGACGTTCTGCGTAAAACACGATCACCGCGGACCAACAACTGGAACGGACCACCGGACAATTACAATCGCTACAACAGAGTAAATATCGTCCAGGAAAATGCAATAGTATGCCAGCTCTGTGAGCGTCCGGGCCATACAGCCAGTGTCTGTCGAACGCGTGAGCGAAACTTTCAAAGGCCAAATTTCAATCGCAATCCAAATTTCAATCGCCCTGAATGGAGGAGCGCACCACGACAACAGGCGTACGGTAATAATTACCGCTACCCTGATGCTGGAGTTACGGGAGGCGACGAAGATTCCTCTCGAACTCCGAGATACGCGCCGCGACCGCCAAAAACGTGCCGATTCTGCCAAAACAACGGGCACACGATCGAGGAATGCCGCAAGCTACAGTACTGGAATTCCATAAGAGACAGGCAGAACGAAGTACAGCCACCAGCCGATAATCAACAGCAAGGTTCATCGGGAAATCCTTCAGTAATAAAACATACACGCTCCGACGAACGGAACGGTCCGACAACGAAGGTTGCTACGGCCTTATTAAACCGAGGAAGTAATGTACCAGTGATACAGGTTACCTCGGAGGACCTCGTACAGCCCACACTGCTAATGATCGATACGGGATCCTCACTAAACCTAATTAAAAGTAAACACGTGGCACCTTACGTATTCGTCGACGAGCAGGACATCGTCAAAATCAGCGGAATAACTAAAGAATCCGTCAGCACACTGGGAAAAACGGAGATACGTATACTCGGTTCCGAAGTTACTTTTCACCTCGTGGAAAATGATTTCCCAATAGAAGACGACGGGTTGATCGGAACGGATTTCTTCCGGACGTACCATGCTGACGTATCCTACTCAGAACGATGCCTCAGATGGGGAATGCATTCAATCCCGTTTATGAAACTAGAAACCATAAGAATTCCCGCACGCACTAAGGGTCATTTCTACGTAAGAGTCGAGAATCCGGAAGTGAAAATGGGTTACATACCACGACAATACGTCTCCGAGGGAGTGTTTCTGGGCGATGCTCTCGTCACAAACAATGACGGTAAGGCCCACCTATATTTAATAAATACCACCGAGGAAGAAATCGAAATTGCCGTACCGGTGCTATACATTGAGCCGTACGATGAATATATAAGGAAAAACCCCCGCGAAATAAGGGATGACACACCGCGCACAAGCAGCGACGAAATCTATAAATCGGGACCATACGCGATCCCAGAAAAAACCACAATCACGGGCGCAACGCCTCATCAAGAAAATATACCGTACGACGGCCACAACGAGCCTATAAACGAAGTCTTTAAATACCTGGGATTATATGCGATTCCAGATGAACAAGGAAAATGCCACACGACAGAGGGTAACTCCGACAAGGAAGTAAACACACCCCGACCATTAGGCAACCAAATTCCGTGCAAGGCCCACGACGAGCCCACAAGCAAGGCGCGCAAAGAGAAAGAAGAAAACAATTCAGATGAACAAAGAAAATGCCACACGACAGAGGGTAACTCCATCGAGGAAGTAAACACACCCCGACCATTAGGCAACCAAATCTCGTGCAAAGGCCACGACGAGTCCACAAGCAAGGCGCACAAAGAAAAAGAAGAAAATAATTCAGGCACAAATTTTGCCGCAAACGTAAGTGAGGAGAACTGCGAGAAACTAACTCAAATTTACACAATAAGAAAAGAAGATCGAGTAGAAAAAATTAAGGATCTACTCCGACTGGACCATTTGAATCCCGAAGAAAAAGAGTGCATACAGACGCACCTCGAAGAATTTCACGACAGGTACCATTTACCAGGAGAAAAATTAATCGGTACAAACGTACTCAAACATCGCATAATCACGACTGACGAAGTTCCAATCAACCACCGACAGTATCGGTACCCACCAACGCTGAAGGAGGAAATAAACCGCCAAGTTAACGATTTATTAGAAGGAGGAATAATTGAGCCGTCGAGCTCACCCTACAATTCACCAGTCTGGATCGTCCCTAAGAAGGCCGACTCTCAAGGTAATAAAAGGTGGCGCATGGTGCTTGACTACCGCGCCCTTAACGAGAAAACCGTGAGTGACGCATATCCGTTACCACTCATCAATGAAATTCTGGACCAATTGGGAGGAGCAATGTACTTCTCCACGTTCGACCTCGCGTCTGGGTTTCATCAGATCCAGATGCACCCGGAGGACAAGCACAAAACTGCTTTCTCTACGCCCTACGGCCACTACGAATTTGCTCGTATGCCGTTTGGATTAAAAAACGCACCAGCAACATTTCAGCGTCTCATGAACCAGGTGCTCACTGGAGTACAAGGTTCCGACGCCTTCGTCTACCTAGACGACATTGTTATTTACTCATCCACGTTGGAAGAGCACGAATTAAAAATGGAGAGATTAATGAAGCGGTTGCGGGACGCAGGCCTCAAGTTGCAACCTGATAAATGTGAATTCCTACGACGGGAAGTAGCCTACCTGGGACACATAATTGGTAAAGACGGTGTCAAACCAGACCCGGCCAAGTTAACAGCAGTAAAAAACTTTCCAACACCGAAAAACGCAAAGAATATCAGACAATTTCTCGGATTGGCAGGTTACTACAGGCGCTTCATAGACAATTTTTCGCAGATAGCTAGACCTCTGACACTCCTGCTGAAAAAGGAATCTCCCTTTAAATGGGAGGGATCGCAACAGGAGGCTTTCGAAATTCTCCGCGACAAACTCTGTGAAGAACCTGTGCTACAGTACCCCGACTTCACTAAACCGTTTATCTTAACGACGGATGCATCAGGTACCGCAGTAGGTGGAATACTCAGCCAAGGACCTCTTGGCAAAGACCGGCCCATCGCGTATACTTCACGCGTACTAAACGACACCGAACAAAAATATAGCACCTATGAAAAAGAAGCCGTAGCCATCCTACACTCGGTCTCTCAGTTCAGACCGTACCTCTATGGAAGACCATTTAAACTAGTGACCGACCATAAACCATTGGTCTGGATACACACCTCGAAGGATCCTACATCACGCCTAACACGCTGGCGCCTCAAACTCGAGGAGTATGATTACGAAGTAATACACAAGGCGGGAAAGATGAACGTAAACGCGGACGCACTATCACGTAACCCCCGTGAAGAAATCGCGAGCGGGGAAGATGCAGACCCGACATTGGAACACGCTTACCCCATAAAAAAACATCCAAGGATCCCAGGAAAAGAGAGAGAGGAAGAAGAAGAGGAAGAAGAGCCCGTAGCCCACCGACTACGGAAAAGACCACAGAGCGAGACGGCAAGAAGGCCCGCTGCTCCGGCTAAGCAATCCGAAAAACGAACAGGGAAGGTCCTCACCGAGCCGCCTACTAAAACAACCACAAGTGAGCAAGAAAGGGATAAAGAACCAGTAGCGTCCCGACTACGGAGCCAAGGGACGGACCGACCGCCGCCCGTGCAGCAGCGACCGAAACCTCGGAAAGCGATCCGACGAAGACAACCGCAGGCCCCGGACGAGCCAAAAGAGGGGGAAGTACCTGCGCCCATAAATAACCCGAACACGGGTTCCACGTTCGTAAATCCCGACGAAGATGAAACTTACAGCATATCCGGCGAATCGGGAGAAGAATATATCTTCGACCGATCAGACACCGAGTCTATTAACGACGAACAACATCAAGAATGGGAAGAATCGCCTCAT